>CAIGRE010193303.1:0-11759 GCA_903798275.1 Fraxinus angustifolia subsp. syriaca
CATAAAAGCCAAAATGAAATAATACATTAGATGGTGTTGAATATGCTACATTTTAATGATAGATAGACGCGATCGAGATGATGACTTATAGTTTTCATATGTACGATCCACACGTGTTTTTACATGTTGACAATTAACAATTATATAGATCTGTCAATTTGGATGGACAATATCTTTATGTAATGTGATATGAAGATCAAACACAATTTGATAGTGAATTATTACGTGGAATTTTATTTTGCTTGGTTGATTCATGGTAAACAATTATATACATGAAGAAAATGTGCATTAACATGATTTGAAGGTCGGAATTGGGATTGGATGGCGCAATAAAGGAAAGTCTTTTAGCATTTTCTTCCCATTTCTACAAGGGACACTTACTGTGCTAATTTTGCTAATTCTGACACCAATGTGCTGATTTTATAAGTTTTGACCTTCAGAACCAAGTTTAATGGCCATATTGGTTCACTAAGGAAATGTAAGGTCCCCAATGATGTTTAAGAGTTGAATTAAGAAATTGGACTACTTAAGGATTGTGAATTTAATTGTGGTTTATGAAGTAAGAAATGAAGATTTGAAATATTATGGATTTAATTTAATACCTATTATAGGAATGAAACTTAAGACATCTGATATTAAGGGATAGGACCTCTTAGGCATGCATGTGAGCCCGTGGTATCTGATGAGAGGTAACTAAGTATATAAAGATCCATGAACACCTACAATTAAATTGGCAAAAATTGATAAAATAGCACACTGTTGTCAGAATTTATTAAACAGCACTCTACAAGTCCCTTGCAGAAAGTGGACAAAAAGGCTGTAAGACTTCTGTTGTTGTGCCATCTAGTAACCAAGATATGTACAACCCCTAACCATAATTTATAAACATTTAGCCAAGTGATTAGGGTCATATAAAATCATTGATAGAAATATGCTCTAAATCATGCATCGAGGTTCCCAAATTCAAACCCATTTGTCAAATTTTTTCCTTTCGAAATATTTCATCAACAATCTTTCTTTTGTTGAAATACACTTGATCTTGGATTTCATGGAGGAATGTAGAATGCTGAACTGGTGAAATTGATTTTCTTGCCTTTTATTTCTTACAAAAATACACGTCAATTTAATACTTTTTGATATAGTTAGAGCATCATGAAAGAAAAATAAATGTATAAATTGGCGAGTGCCTGATAATTATTTTTTTGCTTCGTACCTGTTGTTTTTCTTTAGTGTCAAACAAGGCAAAGGGTTTTACATGGTGTTTCTTTCATTGATTAAGAATGTTTCTTTACATTTTCTGGCTTCAAACTTTGAAGATCACATTTCAAAATAAATAAATGTAGATACATTTTCTTCTCCAGTCCTCGAGGAACAATGACTTCTACTTTATATAGGAAGAACAAGGAAATAGTCCTGGCTCCTTTTGTGTTATCTTGATGATCTTCTTCACTTTATCTAATTTGAGCAAGAATTTGATAAAGGACATGCAATTAGTCAGTACTTCAATAACTCTTCTCTGATTTCCTTCAATTTTCCACCATGATTCTGCATCTAATGTGTTACAAAACTCCTGCAGTGTCTCTCAATAGGTAAAAGGAGAAGTCAATAGCCCTGGCAAATCATCAGAGTTGAACAGCATGCGGTGGTTTAGTCTCTCTATTGACGCGTTCCGGAAAGTTATCTCTTTGAACTTGTACTGCCACGTCATTCTGTAAAATCACCTCAATTCAGACAACAGCAACCCTAAAACTCGGTCACAAACTTTCTTATGACACCTAGAATACATGCTTTAATTTCCATGGGGTCTATACACTATGTTCGCAGGATTAGTTGAATCCATTCTTCTATTCCTAAAGTTCTTGCCAAGTTTTCAGTATCATTCCTACATAACTGTTCATGTCTTTGGTCCTTTGATTTCCATTTTTCAATTAAGTGTAGTGGTTTATTTATAATCTTTGGGTGGAAGGTTGCAGAAGGAAAGAGTTGTTTTTTTGTGATATTTTGTGTTCTCGGGATAACGTAGTCTACTTTTGAGCAAAGAATTTGCAAACTGTTGAATATTTTGATCACGGACTCTCCGAACGGATTAGTGTTTTTTTGAGTGGATTGGGGGAAAGTAGTTATGGTGTGTCAAGCAGCTTGTCAGACAAGATTTCGGGCATTGAAGCATGAGAGTGGAATTGCTGGGTGTGCTACCATAATAGTTAGAATTATAGCGTGTTTTCAACCTCTCCAGGATTGTCAGGTTAGTATACAACCTTTAATTTTTTCAGAATGAGATTCTCATAATTTTGATATTTTCTTGCTATGTCAGTTTATCCCTACCTAACTTCATAAGAAGTCTTATTCTTTTGTATATGGTTGAAGAGATTCTAATTATTATTTTTTGGGTATATTTCAGGCCGAGTATTTCCGCCAATTGCTTAAACCTGTTACGTAGATTAATATCTTTTCTCTGCATTCAAGTTAAGCCAGGTTTTTTTAGTTTACATTTCCCTCAAAGATACAAGAAGTAGTCACTGATTTTTAGTTCTACTGCTATACTGGTACGTTTGCAATGTCTGAGTTTTCCCATTTTGCTGATAGTGGTGTTCTACATTTGATTCGTCTGACTGTAAGTCTTACTTTTTAATAGGCGATTGCTGTAATTGATGGAAAAAGATTCTGGATCTTGGTTCCATCACCAGCATCAAAATCAGCAGTCTTCCACTAGGAATTTCTTGGGTTCTCCAATTAACATGGGGTCTCTGAACACCGTGCCTGCTTATATGAATCCCTACTGTATTGAGGATTCTACTACTGGAACTCTTCCCTTGTTTCCGCTGCAACAAATGAAGCCAAGCGAATTGGACGACTATCCTAATTGGTTTTACTGTCTGTCTCGTTTCCATCAGGCCTATGCTCCTGTACCAAACTCTCTGTCCAGAAAGGAACTCCCAGTGGGCTCAATTGAAAATCTGGGACAAGAAGGATGTCCTGACGTGGGTACAGCGAGTATCCAGAAGAAATTTCTCGTTTTTGATCAATCTGGTGATAAAACTACCTTGCTATACAGTTCTGGAGCCAAGACTCCAGTTCATTGTGCGACTTCTTGGAGGCCAAAGCTTGCCGCCACTCTTAATTTGGATAAGGAAGAGCCAAGGGATATCACATTTCCACTGGGGCCAATTTTCAAGGATGAATGCTTTGAATACAAATATGGAAATGATTTGGAAAGTGAGATGCATGAAGACACCGAAGAACTGAATGCTCTTCTCTACTCTGATAGTGACAGCGAGTGTTCCGAGGATGATGAAGAGACAAGCACAGGCCATTCACCTAGCACTATGACCGATAATAATATTCAGGAGATGGTCGAGGAAAAGGGTGACAGAGGTTCTAATTCTGTCGTGCCAGCGAAAAGGCAGAAATTGCTTGATTCAGGTTATGTTGTACCGTCTCTTGTGCATTCTTCGAGATCTTTGAAAACTCGTACATGCTCTGAGTTGGAGGATGATGCAGAATCCAGTTGTGGCAACGGAAATAATCAAGAATTGAAAAAATTATGTTCCTTATCTGGTAGAAAAAGGTCAAGGATAGAGAGAATGCACGAAACTGTGAACATTCTGCAGGGTATAATTCCCGGTGGCAAGGGAAAGAATGCAATTGGCGTTATTGATGAAGCAATTGATTACTTGAGATCCTTGAAGGTCAAAGCCAGAGATTTAGGTCTTGACACAATATGAAGTTCTATATTCCTTACCTAACTGGCGATATTCGTGTTTATAATTCTCTCCTATTGTTTTTGGAACTAGTCATTATGGTTAATGAAGATCGTCTGTGGAGCATATAGTACAAGTACAGAACCTTGAAGCTGTGGCACTCTAAACCGGGAAGGATGAGATGTTTTCCGTATATTATACCAGAGTGGAATCCCGAATATTTGCGTAGATAAGCTCTTTTTAAGTCTCTACTGTGATTGAGTGTATGATAAGATTCTCTCATGCCATGGTTGACATGCCATTATATTCCATTCCGCTTAAAGGTGTGTTTGTTTTTGATTGATTTGAGTGGGCCGGGTCTCCCGAGATACATATGTCTCCACTGGAGAAAAAATCAATTGAAGCTTTGAAATTCACACTTGAATGAAAAAGCTGTATATCAATCAGATGATAGTTGAACTGGGAAGCTTCGTTACTTTCTGTAATTTGAGTGTGATTTGTCAGATTATTTGTATTGTATTTGTGAGTGAACTGTTTGGGTGTGATGTTAACATTTGTTTGCTGTTAATGCTGTTTTAACCTCGTATTATCTCGTGTTTAACCTTGTATTATCTAGTGTGTATTAGGGTTGGCAATTTTCCCCGTCCCGTCCCATCCCGAACGGGTTGGCGGGGCGGGGCGGGGCGTGAAGAAATAAAAAATTAATTAAAGTTAAACCGGTCCTCGAATCCGTCTATCTTCATATGTTCCCCACTATTTTTCTTCTTGTTCTTATTCCTTAATTTCAAAATTTTCATTTCAGCTTTTCTTCTCTCACTTCCCTCTCTCCTCTTAGTCCTTCCACCAAAACCCATTTCTCTACTTCAAAGGTTTTTAGGCAGTGTGATCCTTGTTAAGGTTTTTCTTAGTTTTTTTTTTTGGTAATAATAAAAAACGTTGGAGCTTAGGTATTGAGATGTAGGGGAGGGAGTTGCTGCCGCGAAAACATACTTGTTTGTCGTGATCTCTGACTCTAATTGCGGAGCTTGGGGAGGAGGCGAAACAAAACGGGGCGACAAACGGGGAAAATCGCCGCCTTGCCCCCCGCCCCGAACCCATTCCACTGCCTTCCCTAGTTTGTATAGTGCAACTCGACATTGAGATGTCCATTTAAATTCCTTTGTTTTTTGTAATCATGTACATAAATCTTTAACGGCCAAAAATTTAGAGATTAATGTGACTACTAAGTAGGATTTTGTCTGCCTGAATTTAAATTTCAAACTTTGAATTATTTTTTGGTATTGAATTGGGGTATATAAGTAGGGACGAGTGTAAATCAACTTCATCAAAATTTCAAAATTCTCTGGAATTTCGTCAATATACCACTCATGTATTGGACAGTATAATTTTACAATTTATAATATAGTAATTCCTTTGTTTCCAATCATTTCTTCAATTCTAACATTTTCGTACCAATTATTTCTATTACTTGTAGTTTTTATTCTTAATATTTATTCGTAATGGCTTATATTGGATTCGTGAACGTCGATGAGGATGTTAATCAATTCTTTCAGTAGTTTCAACATTCTTACTTATGACTTCTCCGAAGCCCGTTAGTTGAAAATTCCAAAAAAAAAAAATTGGTACTATTGAACCGACAATCATTGAGCCAGTTGTAATCCTACAAAGATCATTTTGCCGTTTCACAATCAAAGGGGGAGGATCAAAGATCATGAATTGGAGAATGTGGGCCATGGATGGAGAGGGGTTAATCAGAGTCTTGAAGGAGGCACCGTGTTCAGTGGCGGTGCTCGTGGACCGTGGATAGGGCGGAGGAGATCGAATGACACCGGGTCTCACTTCCACAACGGTGCAACAAATGTGCATTATATTCTTTGGCAGGCCAGACGATAGAGAAGCATTGGAATTGGGTGGTAGAATGGCGGAGGATGCGGCGGTGAAAGTGACTCTTAGAAGATTTGTTCAAAAGAATGAAATGGGCAGCTGTGATATCGCCCTATGTCCATCACCTAATAAGTGTGTAGAAAAGTTGATAAAATGTGCGATCAAAAAATTGTGAATCTATGAAATATTGTTGAAAATGAGCTTCAAGAAAATTGACTTTTAAAAAATGTGTGATTGAAAAGAAATTTCCTTCTTTTTATTTTTATAATTTTACGATTTATATGATCTATTGCATAATTCATAGATTCAATTTGGTTTGTGTTGAAATCAGGAGCACAACCAGGGGTCGATAGCTGAATTCAATACGAGATGGGAAGGTATGGTGAAGTTCGTAGAGAAAACACGAAGCAATATAGTTGAGCATATTTTAACTATTGGGAGAAGAGAAGAATCTGACTTGATAGTCGTTGATAAAGGTCATTGTCCTTCAACTATGGTAGCGTCCTTGGTAGAACATCATGTTGAACATCCCGAGTTAGGACCAGTTGGGGATGTATAGGCGTTGGCAAAGATCGTTGCCCTTCAACTACGGATAGTGGTCCTCTATGCTTGTGATACGACAACATGGGAGAAATATGACATCTTCTACAAAAGAAGGCCAAATATTCTAATTTAAACAAATTTTGAAAAGTTGATGAAACTTTTACATTTCAAAAATTGATAATTAAATTTACATATACAAAACACAACTAACCTCTAGCAAGAATGGAATTTTGGATACGTATTTTAAATTATTCGTAGATTATAAATTGTGGATTCTACGTACAAGATTTGTAGACAAGAAAATGAATAAAAGCTGTAGATCCCAGAAAATACGTGGATAAAAATGATATTTGATCAGGTTATGATCTTGAAAAAACTTTGGCAAATATACTATTTAGATTTTAATTTCAATTTCAAGAAAGAGAGAGAATTTGGATTTAAATTATTGCGCTTGGCTCCAGCTTAAGAGCTTAAGCTCGTTCTTACCAATAATCTCAAAGCCGGAATTCAGATATTTGTATATATAAACTTTATGTATATATGTTAATTAAAGTTTGTGTTCATTTTGAAGAGTGAATTTTCTTGTCTTTCTCATTGATAGTTTACATAATTAAATGCGTCAAAAGAGGACAATTATTTCTTAGTTGAGTTCAAACGGCAAAAGTTCTTGAAACGTTTTGACAAATTCAAATCGAGCACTGACCACTCATACGGTGGAATAGTTCACCAAATTCATATAAAGCAGTAAAGATATGTTTGACAAAGCTTCTATTTCTTGTAGAAAAGCTTCTTGATGAGGTTATCCTATGCTTACTTTCTTTAAAAGCTCTTTTAATCAGACAAAGTACTTTTAGAAAATTATTCAAACAAGTTAACAAATAATTTCTTAATCTCGAAAATAATTTTTTGGCTTTTTAAAAGTTGTCAAACAGACCTTTATTTTGTACCCTAGTTGGTACGTATGGCAAAGTTTATATGGCAAATGGCTTCTCCTTTGAATATGTAGATTGGTCCTTTATTCTTTATCTATAATTTAAGAGGACTTAACTAGCCTAAGGTTGGTCCATTTCTTTAATTTAGTTTTTCAATTATTCATACGAGTTGTCAATGCAAAGGGTGGATGGAATTGATTGTTGATGCCATAGTGGTACCTAAAAAAGTTGAAATGCCAAGTGTCCCAATAGACAACAAGAGGAGACAGAGCGGACCATTTAGATCATCATGAATAAGGGTGGTGAATGGGCAGAGTCGCTTGTCGGCTTGTAGGGTTGGCTCATCCTGGTTCAGTCCATGGACGATTTGAAATTGTATTGAGATTAGTCATGAGTCGAGTCGAGTCGAGCTCAATTTCCACAAGCCCATTATCCCGCTTGTTTTTGGGCTTATTTCATTAATTTTTTTTTAAAAAAGCGAGCCGGCTCATGGACTGCTCGACTCGAGCCATGAGGCCCACGAGTCAAATGATTGAGCCTATCTCGGGTGTCACACGGTCACAAGATGTGGATGGAAAAAAAATCCTATCTAGCTAGTATGGGTGTGGAAAGTATAAACTAGAAATGAATATCACGTTGATGAAGCTCACAAATACTTCAACTTTTACCAGTAAAAATGTTGACAGTTAAAGATTCGGTAGAGGTAACGTAGGTGTACTTACAGCTCGGCACCGATTGCAATTAATTGAACAAGAAAGAAAACGTATATAATACATAATCCTTCCTCCAAAAATAGTCATATTCATACCTATCGGCTTTCGTTTCCATCCATACTGATCACTGCCTGCTTTTTCAAGTCATTCATACATCTCATCTATCATATCCTTTCTTCACTTATATTTATGGTGGCTGCCTTCTCTTTTCATTAGGTCGAGTTAAGTTGAACATATTCTCTCTTCATTTATATATAACATTTTTTTTCTGAGGAGAGAAGGAAATCCAGATTTTAGCGAAGAAGAAGATGTTTAGGTTTATAACAGGAATTCCAGGTCCAAGCGGTTTTGGATCAGCTTCAACTGCTGAACAAGTCACACAAGGGATTGATGCAACTGCTCTTACTGTCATCATTACAGGTCAGATATTCATAGATACTTGCTGCATGCTGAAGAACATTTTTGAAGGCATTTGGGTTAAATTCAGGAATGTTTTGGTTTAAGCCTGCAATTTCTGAATTGATGCGATGACGTATTTTGATTGCAGGAGGTGCAAGTGGAATAGGGTTGGAGACATCAAGAGTTTTGGCTCGAAGGAATGTACATGTGATTATTGGTGCAAGAAACATGGAGGCTGCAAATGAAGCTAAACAACTCATTCTGAAGGATAATAATAATGCTCAAATCGACATTTTTAAACTCAATCTTGCCTCTCTTAAATCTGTCAAGGCTTTTGCTGATCACTTTATTTCTCTTAACCTTCCTCTCAACGTCTTAATGTAAGTTACTTCATCAAACTCTCTCTATTACGAATCTGCACAAACACCAAAAACCGTGCCTCAAAACACTCTATTACGATATGTAGGAATATTTTCCAGTTTTAGTAATTAAACAAAAGAATTGGTATTCAGAAACAATGCAGGAATCATGTTCTGTCCCTACCAGCTCTCAGAAGATGGAATAGAGATGCAATTTGCAACAAATCATCTCGGTATGCAACTAAGCTTCGCAGAAATCGTAAAATATTGTCGCGTTGTTGAACATGGATTCCTTTTCTAATGATCGATTCTTGCGTTAATGAATTTTTTTTCAGGTCACTTCTACTTGACTAGCCTTCTCCTTGACAAAATGAAAGAAACAGCAAAGTCTTCTGGCATTGAGGGTAGAATTGTGAATTTGTCATCAGTAGCACACATCCATACCTATTACAAAGGGATTCGATTCGACAGGATTAATGAAAAGATTGGGTAAATTGTCAATGTCACTCATGTTCCATGAGCAGTACCAGATAAGGACTGGACAATATAACAAACAAAAATTTCTAACTTCTTTTTTTCATTAAATGTCTGGTCTTATCATATACCGCGTAACAAACATGTTCTTGCACAATCTGTTTGTTTTCATTATTCTTGTGTCATATCAGTTATTCGGACAAGAAAGCATATGGACAATCCAAATTAGCAAACATATTACATGCCAACGAGCTCGCTCGACGTTTGCAGGTATATAGCTACTCATGTATTCAATAACTGATATACTTGCTTTTGAAATTTTATGATGATTCCATTTCTGTATTTATTTTAATTTTTCTGTAACTGTTTTAAATATAATCTGTCATGTGTACTTGGAATCAGGCTGAGGGAGTAAATATTACTGTCAACTCGGTGCATCCAGGGTTGATAATGACAAATCTCTTCAAACATTCTGCTATTTCAATGAGTATGTTTCCAAAACCCAAAACCCACAAAATAATTTATATCATCTTTTCTTTTCTTGTTTCTTTTGTTCTATATTGACTAATCAAGATTTCTTTACAGGAATTCTGAAGTTCTTCACTTGTATCCTATGGAAAAATGTCCCTCAGGTAAATGAAATTTAAGGGTTAGGCAATCATATTTAAGGTTGGCTACATAAATCCTATTCGTTACTTTATTAAGTCCATGTCATTGCGTGTACTGGAAGATTTTTTTTTGCAATCACAAAAGTGTCATGTTAACTCTCTTCTAATATGGCATTCTTTAGGGAGCGGCAACGACTTGCCATGTTGCACTTCACCCCAAGTTGAAAGGTGTGTCCGGAAAATATTTCGTGGACTGCAATGAGTTTAAACCGAGAAGGTTGGCTACAGATGAAACTTTAGCCAAGAAACTCTGGGATTTCAGCAATAAGCTGATCGATGCCGCTCAAACCACCTGAAATTATTTATTTCAAATTGCTTATTTCATATGTCAACAACTCAGGATGTATAAAGGCTTAGGATTTTGTATACCAAAATAAATAGGTTAAAATTTTCAATTCGAATCTGGGTTTAATCTTAAGGATTTGTAGACATATATAATATTTTTGTACCAGTCTACTTGTGACTGTATGCAGAAGTTAAATTTGTTTGTATTCGAATTCAACATCTCAAGCATAAATTCACAGAAGATATCCAGTTGTTCCAAGAATCAGAGCATAAATTCTTTACCACCCAACCATTGTCGTACATTACAGAAATAATTTCAGACATTTGAATATTGAAAGGACGGAAGGTGCAAAACTTCAAGCTCTAACCCAAAATTCAAAATTTTGGAAATATCTCAACATAAAAGAAAAAACTAGGCTGATACAACCCAAAACATCAAACAGCATTCGACTGCTCAAAAGTCTTTAATGCATACAGAGCCCTACATCATATACTCAAATTCACCCGCGATTTCTAGATGACCAAGTGGACCTCGGGCCTCTGCCGCTGCCGCCACCAAAGGTAGATCTACGATCATCCCTCCTGTCATTTTGTTGAATGTTTGGTCATCAGTTCTGCGTCCGCTGGTCCACTTATCAGTTTTAGGAGGTGGGGCCCGGCCCCCACTGACACGACCCGTCCTAAGTCACCTTAATAGACCTGACATGTGTCGTGCGTCGATGGTAGATACCAATTAAGTGTCGGACTCACCACCAATGCGACTATGACCTGTTCTAACTGTTACTCACTTTTATAAAAAAAATTGACAAAGTTTCCTTTATAATATGGACTAAAACCACCTGAAACAATACTCAACATTCTCAACCAGTACAAATAATTTAGAATAGGGTACACCAGCCCCTCAAACTCCAACTGCTCAAAATACAATACTTGAAAGTCGACATTTACAATTACTTTACAACCAAAAGTACTCAAAATACACAATATGCAATGAGCCCATGACATGAATACATGAATTACAATTTTAACTTTTTGACAACAAATGCATGACCCCAAAAGAAATATGTACAATGTAAGATGACAAAATGAGTCATACAAATATAGACAAAAGGTGGCTCAGCAGGCTCTAATGCTGCTCAACTCAACTACTATCTGCTAAGAAAAGAGTTAACAAAATATGTGAGTTTGTAACTCAGTGAGTGTATAATATATAAAGAAGAATATTTTTCTTCCTTTGATGCATATTTTCTGAAAAGTCTTACTCTTTTGGAACTTTGAGAAAATCTGGAATCTGGTAATACTTTTAAAAACTTGAACATGATTGTCTCCTAAACTCCTTTATTCTTCAGTCTAACAAGTAACTATAGAGCATAACGAATATAAGCAATCTAGTAGAAATGAAAATCTATGAAACCTTTTGCTGTTCCAAAGTATAAGCTGAAAGCTTTATACTGAAAAATGAATAATCTGAATTCTATAACTGAAAATCAAATAAGCTATAGAAATATTGAAATATCACACCAAAAATGTACCCTGAATAACCTTACTCATGTATCGATTAATACCGATATACATGGCAAAGCTATTTAATTTTGAAATTGAGGGATTTTGTAATTCTGAGTCATACGCGCGTAGAGCTATAATCTGGAAATACATTCACAATAATGCAGAACGGATAAAATCACCATAACTGATCATATACTGTGGAAACACATTCACACCAGTGTAGATTGGATAAAATAACCATATAAGGTCATACACTGTGGAAACACATTCACACTGGTGCAAACTGGGGTAAAAT
>CAIGRE010193342.1:0-16226 GCA_903798275.1 Fraxinus angustifolia subsp. syriaca
CAAAGAAATCAAAATATCAGTAGAGGAATGATAATGTGAATGTTTGAATCCGTCTGATGGCGTCACGACCCCAGGAGCTGACATCGCGACGCGATGCTCTCTGTCCGATTATTTTTTTATTCTGCACATCCTTTAGTATTTTTATAATAATGTTTTCATCTGATGTCCGATTGAGGTGATTCAGGATGCGTTGGAAAGATAACTTAAAGATCTACAACTTTGATTCAGATGTCAACTTCCAATTAGATCATCTACCATGTCAACAATTGGTCTCAAGATGAGGCTGAAAACCAATGCAAAACTTTTCAGCTTGAAAGTTGATATATGATAATGTTTTGGATATGTTTCATCCATTTGACTCCTTCCTTCATCCAATTGACCTCTAATACTCTCGAATCTTCATCGTAAGATTATAAACAAGTTTAGAGTATTTTTCCTTTAATTCCTGAACTTTCACTTTCTTCCATTTTGGTCTTTTTTGCTATTTTCTTCAACTTTTCACCCATTTGCAACCCAAACCAAGATATAGAAGTACTTAATGCATTTAGACATCAAATAATCATAGAAACGCAAGTATTGATGGGTGAAAAAGGTAATAAATGTGTTATTATCATGTCCACAACGAACATACGGTCCAGAATACTTCCGTCTAACTCTTTCTCCCAAACTCATTGATATTTGAAAAATATACCCAAAATGCTGCCATGCCTGATCAGAGATGTTACTACCGTAAAGATGTGACTGATAGTCATAGTGTCTGAACAACACTGGCATCGAGAGGTCAATTGACATCAATCATTCTCTGAATAACCACATCTACTGGAATGAGGTCCTGCCATAGTCTTCAGCAGAAGAATAAGATAATATCTGGTAAAATAGAGCTCCACAATAACCGATACAAATCCTGATACTAGCGTCACGTATGTTTGAGCTATCATGGTAACTTGGTAGCTAAGTTACCATCAGTTGTATCCACGCCAAACAATGTGATTCAGGGAAAAATACCCTTAACTGCTCATTATTTTATGGAATTTTAGTGGTGGATAACCGCTCCACCTACCATTGAGTGCTCGGGAAGTCGGAATTGAAGAAATTATTTACTGTTACATCCATTTATATATGAAATTCCCAAAGGAAAATTGTATCGCCATGATTAGAGGAAACCAAAAGAGTACAAGGGAATGTTATTCAAATTTTCTCAGAAAAGCGAAACCCATGAGTGTTAATGTAATCCTGACAGACATTGACATGGATGACGTCCCTAAGCAAGGGCAAAACCCTGAACAAGGAGGAGACGTAGAAATGATGGTCGCTTCTGAACGAGAGGCGATCCTTGAAGTCATAAACACCTCTGAAAAATAGATTGTCCCAAAAATGCAAATGTCCACTGAAGAAGGGAGAGTTGCTGGAGAAGCAGCTAATTTGGAGAAACTGAACCCTCACATCATCGATTGTGAGCCTCAAACAGCCCTATAGAGAAATTAGAAAGTTTCCAAGTTGATCTCCAAGATCTTTCCAAATGCCTACATGTTGGAAAAGATCTGCTACTAGAGGCCAAGGAAAAGTTGAAAAAGCTTCTTACGCTAAAACCTGGATGTCTTTGTTTGGAAGCATGAAGACATGGTTGGCATTGATCCAAAAGTCATCTGCCACCACTTGAAAATCGATCCTAAGGCTACAACTCAGATGCAGAAAAAAGAGCACTCAATCCAAAAAGACGTGAAGCCTTAAGGGGCGAAGTAAAAAAGTTAACCGACAATTACTTTATTTGGGAATCAAAGTATCCAAAGTGGGTTTCTAACCCTGTCTTGGTAAAAAAGCACAATAGAAAGTGCAGAGTGTGTAAGGATTTTTCAAACCTAAATAAGTTGTCCCATGGATAGCTTTCCGCTTTCTCGAATAGATCAACTGGTGGACTTAACCGTAGGACAAGAACTTCTTAGCTTCATGGATATCTACTCTAGGTACAATCAAATTCAAATGTTCCAGATGATGAAAAACATATGTCCTTCATAATAGATAAGGGTTTTATTGCTATAAAGTCATGCACTTTAATTTTGAAAAATGCAAGGGCCACTTATCAAAGATTTGTCAACAAGATGCTCGCTGACCTCATTGAAAAAACAATGGAGGTATATGTGGATGACATGATGAAAAAGAGCTTGAACGCGAATGACCATGTTAAGCACCTTGGTGAACCTTTTCAAATATTACGGAAGTACATGATGAGGCTTAACCCCTTGAAATGCGCCTTCGGAGTGGCCTCTAGAAAATTTGTAGGCTACATGATCAATCAAAGAGGTATTGAAGCCAACCCGAAGAAGATCAAAGCCTTAATTAAAATAAGGTCACCTCAGAAAGACGTACAGAGCCTCACTGGGCGTATACCTGTTTTGAATTGCTTTGTCTCGAAGGCAGCGGATAAATGCCTACCATTCTTTAAGATTTTGAAGAAAAAAATAAGTTTCAATGGACTAAGGAATGCGAGTTAGCCCTACAAAAGCTGAAGAAACACCTAGGGTAGGTTCCTTTACTCTTCAAACCCAAGGTTGATGAACCGCTGCAACTATACCTAGCAGTAACCCCCGACACTGTCAGTTCAGTCCTCGTAAAAGAGAAAGATGGTCACTAGCTACCCGTTTATTACATAAGCATTTTTTGGCTGCAAAAACTCGCTATCTAGTCATGGAGAAGCTAGTTCTCTTCTTAGTGACAACTTCCCAAAAATTGAGGTCATATTTCTAAGCCCACACCATACACATGTTAACTAACTTCTCTCTCAAGCAAGTGCTGCAGAAGGCCAATGCCTCGAGAAGATTACTAAAATAGACCGTGGAACTTAGCGAGTTCGATATTGTGTTCAAACCAAAGGACAAGCCTTAGCAGAGTTCATCCTTGTTCCAAAAATGGAAGAGGATATAGAACCTACTGAACCTCTCAATGTAAACCTTTTTGTTGATAGCTCCTCGAGAGATATTGGATCTAGAGCAAGAGTTGTCTTGGTTAATCTAGAAGGACACAAGCTTAACCGTGCCATGAGGTTCGGCTTCAAGGCCACAAACAATGCAGCATAATATGAGGCCTTCCTAGCTGGCCTCAGATTGGCTAAAGAAATGCAAGCAAAGATATCGGTGATCAATAACGACTTCTAGTTGGTAGTTAGCCAGGTTCATGGCAATTTCTTGCCAAAGATAAGTCCATGGCTATTTATCTGAAGTTGGTCATAATGGTCATTCCAAATTTTGAGAATTTCGAGTTGGTACAAATACCATGGTCAGAGAATGCTCATACCGATGTTCTTTCAAAATTGGCCAGCAGTAAAGATTTCGAACTGCTCACTGTGGTGGTGCCAATATAACACCTTCACGGGCCCTATACTACTACAGGCGAAAAGGTGACGTAGGTAGATGATACCCCACAATGGATGAAGCCAACAATAGGATTCTTCAATGACCAAGTATTACCCTCTAAAAATGAGGAGGCCCAGAAGCTCAGACGACGAGCCTGCTCATTTCATTTTTCAAGAAAATGTACTATACAAATGTGTTTTTTATTGCCCTTACTTTGATGCATAGGAAGAGAGCAAGCCACCTATGTCCTCCAAGAAATTCATGGAGGGATATGTGACAACCACTCGATAGGATGGTTCTTAGCTCAAAAGGTGTTAAGACAAGGATATTATTGGCCCTCATTGAAAAAGAATACACACCAGTTTGCAAAGAAATGCGACAAGTGTCAATGCATCGCAACAATCCAAAGACAACATTCTTAAGAATTAAGCGTTGTTTCTAGCCCCTGTTCATTTTCCAAATGGGGGATTGATCTCATAGGTTCTCTATCTAAAGGGAGAGCAATTACTGTTTCGCAATTATCACCATCGATTACTTTACCAAATGGGTAGAAACAGAACCCCTTTCCAGGATCACTAAAGGAAATATTTCCAAATTCATATGAAAAAACATCATTTGTAGGTTTGGAATCCCCCATTCAATTCTCACAGATAATGGGTGACAATTCTACAACAAGAAGGTCAGAAACTTATATGAGGAGTTGGGCATCAGAAACATTTCTCCTCCCCACATTACCCTCAGACTAATGGATAGGTAGAAGCTGTTAACAAGACAATTAAATACACGTTGAAGAGAAAGTTGGATGCTTCTAAAGGGGCTTGGATCGACAAACTACCTCAAGTCCTATGGGCCATCCGAACTATAAGCTGAATGGCTACAAGAGAAACATCTTTCTCTATGGCTTATGGAGCTGAAGCTATAAGTCAAGTTAAAGTAGGTTTGTCATCCCCTCGTCACATTCATTTCAACAAAATATCTAACGACGAGTTAAGACGATGCGAGCTAGACCTTCTTGAAGAAAGGAGAAATGATTCTCAAGCAAAATTGGCTATCTACCAACAGAAAATGACTAGATATTATAATTCTAAAGTTAAGAAGAAGTGATTTTGCTTAAATGAATTGATGCTTCAGAGGGTATTCTTATCTCTACTCGAGCCTCGGCAGAGCGGTTTATAAAGAGCATGGGGCAGGAACCCTTGGCCCTAACTGGGAAGGCCATTACTGCATCAAAGAAGAAGTTTGTCACATGACTTATAAAATTGAAAATATCGTTGGAAATGTACAGCGTCATCCATGAAACGTGAAGCATTTGTGGAAATATTACCAGTGAGAGTGTAAATATATATTTTTGTACAGTTTTTGATTTAATGAAGTTGATTTTTATTATAGTAAAGAAAAAATACCTCATATTGACAAAAGTCAATGTGGAAGCCTCTATATAAATTAACCATCCCTATGCAGAAAAGCGTGGGGCAATTCGGCAAAGAGCAGATCCCAAAAAGAACCATGTCCTTACTCGCGAAGTGGATAACACATGCCTTTAATAACAAACGTTATTAAGGAAGCCTCAGTATAGGTGAACTACTCAACACCGTACTCAAGGAAATAACTAAAAGACGCGACTACAAACACATACAAAATAAACAAGTCTTAAGTGCATGAAAGTCGAAGTGTATACAAACACATATGTCAAGTTAGAAAGGTAAAAGACCTTCTAACACTTGTGCAAAATTACAAGTTCGAACAATGAGTATCAAATGAAATAAATTGTAGAGCATGGAAAAGCAATAAAGTAAGTAGAAAGTACAAGAAAGCAAATGAACCACAAGTACATAGACAAAAGAAAATTTTATTCATTGAATAAGATATTTACAATTGTGGGCAAAGCCAATTACATAGAAAAAGTAATAAAAAAAATCTATCAGCTAAACAGGTAGGTGAGGATGAGCTACAAAAGGTACAATGGCATTAGGAACCACAACTTCATAAGCTTCTTCAGCAGCATCATCCTCAAGTTCGATCACGTGGCTATCCTCTACCGGAGTTTGAGGCTTTTGTTCTCCATCTTCCAAAAATTCTAACCTTAACTCAGAAGTATTGAAAGCTTGGGAGTTAACTTCAATCCACTCCACCATCTTGGTATACACATACATCCGTCAGTATTTCGTGAAGCTTTTCTATGCCTCTGTTAAGTGAAAGTTGGCGATGTTATACTTTACAACATCTTCACTGGTCGATTGAGCCTCCTACCTTACTGTCTCTATCTCTTATGTCAAGCCAGTAACCTTACTGGTCAGCTCCTCCACCTACTACTTTAAGGTAACATTCTCCTTATTTGCCTACTCTAAGGTCTCAGTAGCCAGCTTCTGGTAGGCATTCAAAGTCTCCACAGGCGTCATCATGGAAGCCACTTCGTTTTGGGACAAGTGGATTTCCTTCTTCAAATTTTCTATTTCCTACCTAAGTGAGCTTCACAGACTCTTCAGCCTTCTATTTCTTCAACGCCTCAGCCTTGGCTTTGCTAGCTGTCTCCTTGACCTGATAAGCTTCATTCACAAACTCTCTATTTTTACTTTGATGGTTTTTATAGAGGGCTTCAACCTCTATGACCACCCAAAGACCCTCCCCATTTAGCTGACCATGGTGGCAAAGAGATCCACCGCGTCACTGGTCTCCATAAAGTTTTACCACATATTCGTTTATAACTCATGAAATTTAGAGGTGGGTTGGGTTCACAGAGGGGGTAACTTTGTCCTAGGGTGGGTTCGGGGCAAGTATAGGTAATGAGCGCCCCGCCCCGTTTAATTTTTTTTTTAGAATTCAATACTTCAAATGAAAAATTTCTCGAAATTTCATTAGTTCTAATAAAAAATGGCAACTAAGATTATAAAAAAAATATAACAAACAATAAAAGCATTAGTTTACCAAATATATTTTGTCTCACTCTAATGAAAGGGGGCAATAAAATGAATTATCAAAAAGTTTAAAAAAATAAATAGTAAATAGGGCAAGAGCCCAACCACAACTTAAATGGATAACAAGACGGGGAAAGGACAAGAAATTGCCTGGCGGGGTGGGGGAAGTTTCCCTGACCCGCCCCGTTGTCATCCCTAAGGGGACAGTTTAGACCTTTGGAGAAAGCATGGTCGAACCTCTATAGCTAGTTCATTGCTCCTATTGGAAACCGTAATCTGGCGTGGGTCGAATATGAAGTCGACGATCCACTTGAAGTTCTAATCTTTTTCGACGAACCTTGCCCTGATGGCTCTACAATAGTTGGTCTCTTCGGCCCCTCTAAGCCACAACTATTGAAGTTGCCATCAAATTTTCACCAGCGGGGACTTCGGAATGTGGGGGTGGGGCGGCCATTGATCCACTATCTTCAGTGGCAGAGAAACATTATTTTTTCTTGGGAACTTCAAAATGTGAAGGTGGGTGGCCATTGATCTACCGTCTTCGGTGGAAAAGAAATATTATTTTTTCTTAGGGACCTTCTCCACTATCTTTTTCTCCTTATCCTTCAATGGAGGTTGCTTTTTCCTCTTGGCTGCCAGCCTCTTAGTTGAATTTCTCCACTTGGTCCTTTATCTATTTCGTAGCAACAGATGGGTTTCAGCCCTTTCCTCCATGAAGTAGATGTGATAGCAAGGATTGTGGCCATGTCAAGAGTGGGATGCTTCATCTTCTCAAAGTTCCTACATAAATAGGAAACAATGTTAGTAACAGTCATGCAAACTAACAAAAAAAGAGTTTGTTGAAAATTGATATTACATCTTTGGTCCATTAAGTAAAATTCTTCAAAAAATCGCTTCGAATAAATTAAATGATCAAATCCACGTGATGATGAGGGAGTCGGTATATGCCCTCAACAACTCCCACTCGCTTCAACTAAGCTCAAACTGTTCAACCAACCCTGCAAGACATCGGAAAAAGGTTAATCATTAGAGTCATGATTAAGTAATATCAAATGTAAGTATAACATTCACGAGCTTCCGAGAAGGAGGTCAGAACTGTCATGTGGGGGATTGTGTCAACCTCACACTCTTGCAATCTTGAGAACCATTTCTCCTTCCATCCTTTGATGGAAGAGAGAAGGCTCAAGACAAAGGAGGAATGTGACCACACGAACACAGAGAGTACCACCCATTTGAATCCCCTTTTTCCACGACCCGGAAGATGTGAAGGGGCATATCATCTTCCAGAGAGGTCTCATTCTACAAGAAGTAGGTCCCCACTAACTGGGCCCAAGCATTGGGGACTAGCTGGTGCAAGCCAACCTGTACAACCTCAAGACGACCTTAAAGAAATGCGGAGGCAGGCGAAGCCCTGCCTTCAGAAGGAACTCGTTGATGGTGATGCACCCCTGTCTCGGAAAGTAGACATGCTCATCAGGAGATAGGGATATGAGTTCAATATATTATGGATACAATATTTTTCCCTAAAATTTGCTAAGTTGGATGCATTTACAGTTGAAGGAATTTTGGCTGTCCCCAAGCTATCTTGTCATTTTTCCTACCCTTTCCTAAAGGTGAAACACTCTGTCCGGCTCTAATGGCTTGAACCAGCTCAGCAACCATTTGGCTCGGGTCTACATCCCCCAACAGAATGTGAAAATGCCATTAATTTTTTTAGTTTAAAGTGTTAAAATACTTACAAACATATCCAAAAGATGGTGAAGAAAACTTATCGGAAGTTATGAATGCGAATGAAGAAGAAAAAAAAAGATCTGGAGAGATTTCGAGAATAAGAATGTTGATTGCATAAATGAAAAAGTGACTTTTTGTGGAAAATTGTTGCCTTTTTATAGGTAAGAGATCTTAATCTCATCCGTTAGAGGTTGATCCAGGTCATCTAACCGTTCATTTGAGATTTCAATTTAATCGACTCAGTACGTCAGACTCTTCATCTTCTACGGTCCAAATTAGCCCATCGGCATCACACACTCTAATGTGTTTGAATTTCGTAGGACGTGCATATGACAGCCATCATTGCGCATTAATGCAAGGCTGGTGTGTGTATGGGAAGACGAACCACTTCAGTTGTCTTTTCTTGAAAATGTATAATACAGTAAATCATTTGGGCACAATAATTAAGGATGCTTCTTCTTCCCAATGTTTTCAAAAAACTTGATTCTTTATAATTAATGAGTCAAAGCCTTAGCAAGTAGTAGAGGCACATAACTTTAACTACTTTGGGTAAGGCTTCAGAAATACAAGAAACTTGGAGAGGACAGTTTCGGACAAATTTGCCCTATTGACTCTCTTCCAATTTATTCCAGAAATTCAGAGGTCACCAGGTCCATAGTTTTGGACAACATAGATAGCTAATTCATGCAGATCAGCTACTTTCAAATTCCAACTGTAATATAAATATTCATACTTAGACTTGGGGAACTATTGTGGTGTGTAAAAACCACCCCTAACTAAATTTTTTTCATACAACCCCATGCATTACATAAATAATGATGCCTAGATTTGGGAGACTACTATTATGCCTCGCTACTGAGGCTCCAGTAAAAATGCCACGCCGCAATCCATGTGGAAAGGAAAGTTAACAAAGACCCAATTGGTCAAATGCACAGAAGTCAAACAATAGCCGAAGCTCATGTGCCGAAGTACTGTCTGAATAGCTGAAATTGTTAGCCGAAGCACTACATAAGAAATCAATGAAGAGGCTAAAGCTCTTCACACAGAAGACCACTGATACGAAGCTCCCTCTGACAGAAGCTTTTAGTTCATCCGAAGTCCCTGAAGTTGAGTTGTCCCTTACAGGATTTGTAAACAATCTTTAAGAATGATTGATGTAACATTTGTAATAAAGAGTGTCATGTGTGTCGCCTGCTATATAGGACGGCTGATCCGTTGTCAACATATTTATTATATGATAGACTTAGTGATGTGAGGTCTCAATTAAGGAGATGAGGACACGTGGTTTTGATCCAATGGACACCATGTTAGCCAAAACACTATAAATAGGTGGTATTTGTGAATTGTAGGGGTTTGGATGATTAAATGGTCATATGAGTACCAATTCTAATACACAGAGAAATACTCAAGAAACCTCTTTGCTTGTTTTATATTTATCGATTTGATTAAGGTTATGAACGCTTTGTTGGTGATTGTTTGTAGCCCAATCATCCTAGTCACTGCTGTCGGTGCTTGAACACTTTTGTCTCACGGTGTAAAGTATCTCCTGCATTTACGTGTTCCCTTTCTCTCACAAGTCCTTCGGTCAAAACATGCCAAAACGTGCTTGAGTTAGCGTGAGTGGGTCCAACATCTATTGTCCACATTTGCATTACGTTCTTCGAGGTCAACATTCCCCAAAAGAGATATATTTTCAAATAAGCGAAAGAATTGAAGAGAAAGAATAAGGGAAGGTTGAGAGTTTGTATCTAAGTTCTCTCATCAGAAATTCTTGGACGGAAGTACTTCATGAAAGTGAAAACTTAGAATGTTTTGAATGCAAGGCAGAGAAAATGAAGGTGATAGCAACTTTGGCCTTTTATAGGCATCACATTGGAATAGTAACCATTGGATCAAATGTCATGAAGTCCCAATCATTCATTAGAGACTCAATCTAGGCCTTAAAGTTGCAAAATGCGCCATTATCCATTTACGAACAGACAACCTAGATGCTTAACGTGCTTGACATTTGTGCTCCACCATTATACATTGTTTAATGCACCAATTTAACAGCTACAATCATTAAAAGAATATGTGAAATGCCACAATGCTTCTTCCAAGGTCATTATGACTACCACATCCAAGCTATCATGGCGATTTCGACATATTTGATCATCTCTTGACAACCTTTTGGACAAGTCCTTCACCTCAAACATGGGAAACTAGTACGTCTATCAAATTTACCATGACCTTGGTCACTATGCTTCGAATAATGACATAATTTGAAATTAGCTTCAGACTCCACTTCGGTATAGTGCCTTTGAATGTAGAAGGAGCTACACAATATACAACCAACTCATGCTTCAAATTCGCTTGGGCATAAATTCCTCTGAATACATAAGAAATCAAATCTTCAAGCTTTAAATTTCCTCCAACATAATTGCCTCATAATTCAAAGAAACCAATATATTATGCTTCGATCTCTATTCAGCATGATACTTCGAAGAGAAAGAGAGAAAAGTTATACAATGGATAAAACTTAAGCGCAAAGATTTCAGTAGTAGAGGCGAGGAAATATCAGAAATTATTTACTACATATAAATATGGAATTTAGATTTGGAGGATTAATACATACAAAAATCTTATGGTCCACTTGGATATCATGTCAGCTACAAAAGGGGGTCTAAATTTGTGCCAACATGTCATGGATTATGTCTCAATCGCTAAGGCTTACCTAAGCAAAAGAGCGCCTCAATCATAGAGACTTACCTGAACAGAGGAATTTCTACGACTTTAAAACTTGGCCAGAAACATTATTAAAGGCATTGGATAGCCTCATATATGGATTATGATAAACCAACATTGATGTTAGTGCATCATGCTTTTGCATGAAAACAAAGTGTACCAGGGCACGTCACAAAAAATGCAAATATCAATATGCCTTGAAAATGAAAATTTAATAATGATTTCCAACAAAATGATAAAAAAAAGGTCAAATCATAAAATTGATTAAAACGCCCTAAAAAATCCCTATAAATAGGTCATTGTACAAATAAAAAAAGTGGAGACTCTTAATTAATCTATCTTTCTCAATAAATAAATCAAAAGGAAAAATCCTTTGAGAAATTAAGAGATAAAATACACAGTTGGCTTTAAAAAATACGATCAACATGTGAAAAACAATATTTGATTGTCAAAGACAGTTATTCCACTATGAAAAGTGTTTCAATCATATAAATCTCTCGACTATCTAAACCTTCAAGTATTGCAGGAAAACAACTCAAGCTTTATCATACCTACAATTTTCTTCCCTTTGAACAGAGCAAAAAGACGAAAAGAAAATTCCCTGAATGCTAGATCAATTTTTTTTTTTCCCTCTCTGATCTAATTAGCAAAAGAGAAAAATATCATCAATCGATAGAGATACATAACTCGCCTAAATTTTTTGAATAATTCAATTGACGGGGTGAGGAGGAAAATTTGGCTAACCATTCATCTTTTTCCACCAATTGAAGGAACGAACAATGTGCATGTTAGAAAATTGTTGATCATCCTAATTTTCTTCCTTAGAGGAATGGTGCCTTTTTTGTTAAACTTATTTTGGCTCTTTGTTAGGCAGTACCCCAACGCTCTCAAGTTCTTAGAGTCTGTATTAAAATGCACATACGGTGCGGGTTAAGATTATGAAGGCCTCAATGAATTATGCAATTTTTCTAGATGCAAGATGATGGACTGAAGAGGTCATCACTAGAGGAAAATGTGATGATCATTTGTGCACTATGACGATGCAATACCTCTTTCACGAGAAGAACTGTTCGAGATGTTCAGACAGAAATCTCATGTCGACTAGACATAAGAAAGATATTGAGTTCATAAAATAATTGGACTACTTCGTGAATCAAGTTAATCTTTTAGGATAAAATTTTAAGTACGACTCTTTTATACAATTCAATAGTCCAAACTATCTTACTATTTAATGGAACAATACACATAATCTTCGGTCCCGATATGATTATAGGGGTCGAGCAAATTTATAAACGATTTGTCAATTGAAGTATGAAGTATCCAATTCTAGGGGATCTTGAACATATCTCTACAGGGAACCAATTAGCTGACTTATTTACTAAGCCGTTGATGGTTTTCAATTTGAATCTCTTTGGATGACTGTTGGTGTTTGTGTGCCTCATTGATTATGAGTTTATTTATACATGCTTGGATTTACCACTATGCGACATTAAAATTTGCATACATCAAATTTGCTTGTTTATTTAAAAAGAAGAAAAAAAAGAAAACAATTTTTTGCATTATTTTTAGTTCTACTTTTCATTTATGTGTGTTTAACATTTGTCTTGTTGTGTTGAATGCATTCGCGCTTTCTTTTACAACAATAATAATAATAAATTCTTGCATTTGTTTTCAGCTTATCATACATTGGACCTAATGGTATTGGTTGTGATCGAGTATGAGTTTAGTTGATGAGCTGTGACATAATTTTCATTGCTGGCTTATGTTATTTATGGAGTACTTAGTATAGGTCTCTTCATATACCATCCGCACTACACGCCCTATGAATTTTTTAGTGGGACTCTACCATATGTGTGAGATTTGAGATGACTGTCACATGTTAGTAGGGTGACTTTGAACGTGAATTGACCTTCTTAATTAGACCTAAGCTCAAGCATATCCCGATATAAATAATAGATATAAAATTCAAAAAAAGGGGCCTCAATATTTTATGTTCTTATTCGAAGCCTATTGGACTCAAGTAATTAAGCCTCAGGGATTTTTCATAACCTGATGCCTAGGGTCACCTGACTTGGGTTAATCGGCCTAAAGCTCACTACAGAGGTTTTTTTAGTCACTTAATGGAGAAGAGCCTGCACTTAGGGTGAAAAAAATATATATATGAGCTTTCATATTTGCACTTGTGAAAACAAATATTATGCACAAAGTCAAGAGGAGAAAAGAAATGGTCTCTACAAAATGAGTTCTCATGTATAGGTTCTAATGTACTTTTATACTTGGTTTAACTTTTATCAGTATAGGAATATCCTTATTGGATGTGATGTTATGCAAGTCCCTTCTCACAAGTCCCTTTTCATAAAATTAAGGTTTGAAGTCCTACTACCTGAGCATCAGTGACACTTTACACACATAAGTCACTTATACAATTTACTCAGTGATTAACTTAGGTCATCTATGTGAGAAGGTTTATTGTTCATTGTTTACACTTATGCATGATAATACCAATTTTATTGGGTTCTTGTATGGTATTTCTTAGTCCATTGTTATTTTGTGACAAAAGAGAGAGTAACAAGTAAAAGTAAAATCAAAATCAAAATTACTTGCATAAAATTGCATGGACATGTTTGAACATGATACATTGGTTGACTCAAAAAGCACATTTTCAGTTCTGCTAAATTAAGTTTTTGATGTTTTAGTAGTGTCAATGTTTCGTTTTGGTATGTTGAGTTGCATTGATATCATGTCTTGATTTAGCATATGTTATGAAACTAAAAAATAAATATTATGAATTACAACTGCTTAATTCATTCTTACACTTAAATTGTTTGAACTATGTTTATTATTGATCTTATTTTCCACATATTTTACACTGGGTACTTGAGTTGTCCATTTCAGGAAACATGTACTGAAACATGAAATGGAGATTTCGTTCAAGACAGTTTTAAGTTGAGTCATTTTTTTTTCTTTGAGTTTGTAATTTCTTTAATACTGCATTAACTTATATTGTAGTTTTATCACAAAATGACAAATGAGGAGTTAGGTATTTTATGTTATGTAATTGGTTATTCTGTAAACAAAATGACTAAATTTGATATGTTGTAAAAGGTCAAGGAGTAATGTGCAAATTGTTAAAAGTATAGTTTTTAGGTCTAAGGTTCGAGAATGGAAAAAGAAGAAAAAACGACATGGATTTTTGCTAAAATGTCGCCAAAGTTTGTTTCGAACTACAAAAATATAAATATTGTCGATAGGCTGTCGCGCTCGATTGTCGCTGAGCCCTCGCTCGAGCGATAGTGTTATCCGAGAAATTTTTAATTCATTTTTTAAAGATTTTTTTTTCTTGGCTCATTCATTCTATAACCTACCTATAAATACTCTAAAGCCAGAAAACGATTTTTCTAAAGTTGAACATTGAGAGAAACGTATGTTGTGAGATTTTCTTCATATATTTGCCTTCAACCTTTTTTCCATAATTGACTTTTGGTGAGAAAAGCATCAATTTCACAATCCAAATACCAAGCTACCACTTTCTCAATATCTGTCAGAGTTGTTGAAGATCAATAGAAGGTGACTGGAGTTACAGTTAATGAAAAATGTGGTGTTCTTCGTGCATCCACAGAAGATAGATGATTCCACAAAGTTAGGAGTTACTGCAGGAGAGCAGAATTCAAGAGAACTTTAGAAATTGCAGTTGGAATTGGTACAGGAGCACACAATTAATGTGTAAATCGCGATTTAATAAGATATTTTTATGTTAATTTGTTACTTATAACTATTTTTGGTCTGAAGTCTGTTAATTGTTACTTTTAGTATGTCATTTTGTTAGTTCTTAGAAGTTTGGATGATATGAGAAGGATGATTTCCAACTTTTATATTTGTACAATAAAATTAATAGTGAAATTTGAGATGGTGCGAAGATCACGGGAAGGAAAGAAAGGAAGAATCTTTTATCCTACTAATCATATGACTTAGGTTATGGTGAATGAGTCTTTGCTCTTGATATGGTCCGAAAATTTATGATACGATGGATTTCTTAATTTATTTTTGATGGTAATGAAGTGATGATTATGTGGGACATTCATGTTTGAGTTTATTCAATTTTTTATATTAGAAAGAAGTAACATAGTATTTGATTTCTCTACAAGGATATAAAATTCAAGCCATTCATTTCAATGATGCAATTCAAAAATTTGATGATGTAACTAAAAAGGGAAAATCTTACATTGTACGAAATGAAAACTTAAGACCTGTCAACGGACGGGAAGTATCGAAATGTGAACGATGAAATCGAATTGCCTTTTCACAATTACAACGGAGGTAGAAGAGATTAAAGAACGTATATGCTATAAGATATCAAACTCTTTTCTCCAATTCAATGACGTACAAAATTTTGCTAGCGGAGATATCATGATTGATAATTATACTTTTCGGTCAAATGCATTGCTTACAATCATGTTTGGAGAGTTTTACTAAATGTAAGTTCAAAAATTAAAAAAACTTTCCCACATTTTATAATCAAGTCCTTTTTTAATNTAATGATGTCTACGACTGTTCATTGGCTAATGAATTATTTTTTGTTCAAATTTTTTCTCTTTCTTTTCAAATATTATAGGATTAGGTATTTAAAGTAAAACCTGCATTCGTCATCAATGTTAACAGCCAAGTGAAAGAACAACAAAGAAACATGAAGTGATTCTCCTAGACAGTGGATAAACATCATCCATAAAATCAAACAAATTTTGTTAATGAAATAAAGACAAGATAAACTTTATAATATTATTTACTCAACAATTTGTCTCTTAGTATAGGTGTAAGGCAATGAAGGAAAGTTTACAGAAGACAATGTTCATAAAATGCCAATTATTGCAGCTTTGAATGTGAAAGCAAGTTACTACGAAGGTCATACTTTGCAATTACTTTATTATCATATTAAAACGAACTCTATGCTAAAATCATTAATTTGTGTCATGTTCTTACCATTGTCTATTGAACAGGTGAACTAAACATCTCCACTTCAAATGATAGTGTCATTGAGATCAATCTACAACTTGAAGAAACTAATGCTAATTAAAATAGGTGAGCATGATATCTATAGTCGTCATGATTATACTTACATTACAACTATGTCCAGATATGTTTTCTGATAGTTGAAAGATTTTTTTTACAACACTAAAAAATCGCTATATGGTGGAGGACTGTACAAGCTATTGGGGCCCACAAAGAGGATGATGGATGCTGGTATCGTAAGATTAGATGATATTGTTACAAATAATGTGACTAAATTGTATTGTACTTTTATAGCAAGATTATTAAGGTTCAAAACAAGAACAATCTATGGTATGAAATATGTAATGGGTGCGGTGCAAGAGTTTACCCAGTGGCGGATAAAAAAAAACTCTCCAATGTACAAGATGTGAAATTAAGGACATAGCTTTTACTAGAAAATATTTGCTTATGTTAATAGTTTCAAATGGTAATCAAGAAGTTTATGTCACAATCTTTGATG
>CAIGRE010193425.1:0-11439 GCA_903798275.1 Fraxinus angustifolia subsp. syriaca
TAAAAAAACTACTTAAAAAAATAAAATAAAATAAAAAGTTATTTTAAAATAAACGTTTTAAGTTTGTTTTTTTAAATAATTTGTTAACTTAATTATATATAAAATGCAAAGTTACCATATGAAAATAGTAAAAAGAAGTTGAGCGATCATGTTGAAATGTTATATAAAATTGGGTGGTCATAGTGAAACGTTAAATAAAACTGGATGACCTTGGCGAAATAAAATCAAATTGGATAGTCATGGTGACACTAAGTATAAAATTGAATGAAATAAAATTATTTAGAATGTACTTTTGATTTTAGTACACGATCTTAGGAGCATATTCAGTTGTACTTAACACTGTCATTTATTTTTCAAAAATGGTTTTGACCTTTTTTCAAGCCATTTTCTAACCAATAAAATTTACTTTTCTACAAAGTAAAAAAAAAAAAATTCAGCACAATTAATGACACTTATTTTTACCTTTGTCATTTTCACATCAAAATGTTTACCAACAAAAACCTAACTTTGTGAACATTAAGTCCTTATTTGGTTTCCATTATTTTCAAAATATATTTTTTCTCTCTTATTTTTAACCACACATTTTTCAATAAAATAATATTAAACGTAAACTCAAAAATCTTCTTTATTTTTAAACCATGCATTTTCCATCAAAATATTATTCCAAAATATATTTTGGACAAAAAAATGGGGTTCAAAGATGCTCTTATTGTCTCTTCAACCCCCAAATCAACCAAATTCCATGTTGACACAAGCCTAAAATGCTAATTCAAATTGTTTGTCTTCAAAAGAACACTTTAAAGTTTGATAAATATCAAAGATGGTGACAACAAAGCAAATAATGTCTAGAGATGGTGACAATATATTGGACAATTATTGGATCCTTAATAATATTAAACATTAATCTAATAAATAATGTTCAATTATTGAAATAAGTTCTCGCATACAAAAATATAGTTTATAAAAATAACTTGAGTAATTGTAAAAATAAGATTATTTGTAAAAAACATGATACCAAGGTAAGTTAGACAATATTTGTAGACAACACTACAAAATAAAAAGAAAATAAAAGTTTGTACATTGTGCCGACCTTCGAATATGGCGAGACCCAGCTGTCAACATATCTAAACTCTTCTCTTGCTCATGTATATATTATTTGTACACTTGGATCATACATTAAGCTACACAAGATAGTAGCTCCGGAGGGATGTGATTATTGCATACACTCCAATGCTCAAGTCAGACGAAGACAAATATTTGATGTGAAAAAGATACAATGAACAAAATATGGGTACTGAATTTGATATTACTATTTTACCTCAAGTTCAATTACATGGAAGAGCCCACTTAAATGCTTGACGCATAATCTCATCCTAACGGTTTATTTGTCAAGTACAATATGTAAATCCTTAACCACCATGAGCCTATGGTCTCCATAACTTGAATTTAGACTAAAAAGTTGTGATCTCACAAGGCATCGTCTTTGATGTGACATCAATCAATTTGTACGACATACTTTGTGCAACTTGGTTGAGGCGAGACAAGGCAGATGCTCATCGCCTCGAGTAACAACTATTCTTGTCAAGGCGCCCAAGGACATGACATAATCATCTCGAGAAATGCCCGTTGAAGAGGAAATGTGAAGCAAAGTTCTAATCTTGCATGAGCTTTTGCTTAACTGGCTGTCAGATGTGGCCTGCCTCATAGACGTGTGCAACACATTGTAAGCACGTTGAATCTAAAGAATCATATTGTAATCCTGTTTCTTGATTAGACTAGGTTTCTTGACCGTTTAGTAAATTAACTATGCTTTTTCACAAATACACATACATTTGTAGCATAAATCGTTGAACAGGAAAATGTTTAATAGATTTAGCCTTGTTTATTCCTCGTTATTTTCAAAATATATATTTCTTTATCTTATTTTTTACACGTTCTTTAATAAAATAATATTAAACGTAAACCCAAAATTTTTCCTTACTTTTTAATCACACATTCTCCACCAAAATTATTATTTTAAAATATATTTTTGACTAAAAATTAGGTTGAAACAATCTCTAATGTGAATCATTCTTCTGTAAATAGTAATTACTTGTCCATAAAATAATAGGATAACAGTGAGAATTGGACTGTTAAAACTGTATTAGACAGCCGACACTTTCGAGGTTTCCAAAGGAACTAAAATAGTACTTAACAAGACAAAAATTAAAATTCTTTACATTTTAGTCCTTAATTTTCATTGTTCATTGATCGATTTTCCTTTTCTTTCCACTAGTGTTTTTATTCATCGTGCGTCTGTTTAAACATAACATGAAAAATTAGGCAAGTTGAAGTTTTTTGAATGATTCCTTGTAGATTTGCAGTTGTTGTTGAAGAGATAAATATCTTGTACTTCTATCTTATGTTGGAAGAAATGACCTGTAACTTTTGTTGCCACTTTTTGGGCCATATAATGTAACTGAGAGAATATCCAATTTATGGGTGCTCAACATGGATGAAGGCATTAGAAGCGGTCATCGAACCTTCAAGACTTTGGTCAAAATAAATCTATTTTATTCGATCTTTATTTTTTGTAAGTTTACTTCACGTTTCTTTAAGATTTGATGTTAAGCAAATCTTAAAGACTTCGAGTTTTATAAACTCGTTGGATGAGATCTTTTAATTTTTGTAAAGTATCTTTAAAAAAATTAGGGTTTCTTGATTTTCCCCTTGATTTATAATATACTAAAACCCCATATAAATTAATCTTTGTCCAAAGGCTTATACGAGATCTTGGGAATATGAGATAAATCCAATACGGGTGTGTATCTAGAGGATCTTGCTGGAGAAATCTCTGAGACATAGATTTACAATATCTGGTATTGTGTTTTTTTTATCTGTGTTTGCTCTGCATGTTCCTTAACTGTGATTGAAACTTGAAAATCTTGTATCACTAAGTGTACTATTGTGTTTTGTGATTAGAAATTGACCGATAGTCTCCGTTTTGTGCCTTGTTAATTTTTTAAAAACTCCTATCGGTGTATTACCCTTCAATAAATAAATGAATTCTACAAAATCGGAAGATGAATTCTGCAAAATTTGAAGTTTCTCGATTTGATGGAAGATGTGATTTTAATATGTGGAGTCAAAAAATGAAGGTTGTTATAATGCAAATGAGATGTGTTAGAGCTCTAGATGATAGTTGACATTTATACTTGCCTCTTGCAAAGAAAACTGAACTTGAAGAGGTTGCCTGAAATACTATTTTCTTGTACTTGTTTGATAATGTGATAAGGATCATTGGTGATACCAAAACTGCTTCTTAACCGCAGACTAAGCTTCATGCTAAATAAGTGACATAGACTATTCCAATCAAACTCTATCTTGTGAAACATATCTTTTCTTTTAAGATGGACCCTGCACTGGACTTGGATGAAAACTTGAAATTAAATCTGAATCAAAAGAAAGTCATAGTGGAGACAATTTGTTAGCAAAGGGAAAAGGATTTAGTAAACCCAATTTTCATTCAAAGACCTTAAATGAAAGTAAAAATAATTGGAATGATAAAAATAAATTAAAAAATAAGGCAAAATGTAAGAAATGCTAGTACTGTGGAAAATGAGTCATTTTATTAAAGATTGTTACTAAAAGAAAAATGAATCAAAAGAAAAGAAATTTGATGATGGGAATACTACCTTAGTCTGTAATAAGAAAAAGCTTGAAGATGGGTTTGTTCTTGTTAATATAAGAAGCTAAGTTAATGATGGGAAATAACATGACGTGTAAAACAAATGGCATAGGAACTATTAAACTATTGCTCGAAAATGGAAATGTTCTATTTCTAAAAGATGAATCTTGTGTCTCTAGACATGTTGAATGACATGGTGTTTGACATAAAACTGGGTCAATGACATATTAAAATTCTTAGGTGCACTGATTTGATTATTAGCACCCATAAAAGACATGGTCTCTATTTTTTAAAAGCTAAATCTTTACTTGGTTTGACAGCAGCTACTTCAAGTAAAAACTTTACTTTGATAAAATTATGGCATGAAAAACTTGGCCACTTTGATAAAAAAAAGTTTAAAATCCTTACAAAATATAGGAGTTTTTGGGAATCAAAATCTTGATGATATTGGTTCTTGTGAACAATGTGTGATAAACAAGTCAATCAAGTTACTTTTCTTACTTGGAATTTATAAATCCAAACAAATACTTGAATATGTGGATGTTGATCTATGGGGTCTTGTTTCTGTGTCTAATTTGATTGGTTTTAGATATTATCTTTTGATCATTGATAATTTTTCTAGAAAAGTTTGAGTTTTCTTATTAAAATCAAAAGATGAATCTTTCTCCGTTTTTAAAGATTGGAAAATACAGATTGAAAACAAATTGATTATAAGGTAAAAATTCTAAAAACAGATAATGATTTTGAATTTTGAAACTATGAATTCAATATTTTTTTGTGAATAACGTGACATACTAAGACATAGAACTATTGTATATACACCTCAACAAAATGACATAACAGAAAGAATGAATAAAATTTTATTAAATAAGATAAGATGTATGCTTTTGAGTTCTGGTTTACCTAAATTGTTTTGGGGTGAAATTGTAAAAACTATTGCTTATCTTGTAAATAGAACACCTACTAGTGCTTTGAATTTTGAAGTTCCTGAATTTGTCTGGTCTAAAAATTCTATTAACTATTCTCACTTAAAAGTATTTGGTTGTACTGTGTGTGCTTATCAAAATATTGGTAAATTGAAATTTAGATCACTTAAATGTGTTTTCTTAGGTTATGGTGAAATGTTAAAGGCTATAGACTATATGCTAAAAGTGAAAAAGGCTATAGGATGATTGTTAGAAGAGATGTCATTTTTAATGAATCTATTATACCATGTTTGGAAGAGAAAAAATGACTTGACAGAAAAAGATGTTCAAATTGAGGTGGGTCTCATTTAAATGAAAAAGAAGCTCATGCGTTTTTCTGTTAATGAATCCGATCTTAATGAAAATAATATGTCAACTAAAATTGGAAACAATCTAGATATTGATGTTGAAAATCAATCTGATCTTGCAACTCTTCCTCTTGATGAATATCAACTTACAAAGGATAGAGAGAGAAGGCAGATCAGACCTCTAGCTAGGTTTGACTGTGATGATCTTGTTTCATTGTTTACTTATCAAGATCAATTTGAAAATGAGCCTAACTTCTATGATGGTGCTATTAATTGGAAAGATGCTAAAAATTGGAAAGCTCCCATGAAAGATGAAATGTTTTTCCTTCTTAAAAATAAAACCTAGGAATTGGTTCAGAGACCTATATGCTATTAGCTAATTGACTGTAAGTGAATTTATAAGATAAAAGAAAGTGAATGGGGGAATAATAGCATTATATATAAAGCTAAACTTGTAGCTAAAAGTTTCACACAAAAAGGTGTTGATTATACTGAGATTTTTTCTCATGTTGTTAAATATATTACTATTAGATGCATTATTGCACTTGTTCAATTTAAATTAGATGTAAAAACTGTTTTTTCTCTATGGTGATTTAAATGAAAAAAAATTATATGAAGCAACTTGTTGGTTTTATTGAATGTGATTCTGAAAACATAGTTTGTTTATTAAATAAATCACTCTATTGGTTAAAACAAGTCCCAAGACAATGGTATAAAATGTTTGATACTTTTGTATTGAAACATGGTTTTCAAAGAAGCAGCTATGATGCTTGCTTCTACTATAAAGGTGAAGGAGATAAAAAAAAAAAAATCTTTGTATTTGGTACTTTATGTTGATGACATGTTACTTGCTAGTTGTAATAAGTCTGAAATTGATGATATTAATTAGAAATTGAAATCTGAATTTGATATGAATGATATTGGTTCTGCCAAAAAGATTCTTGGCATACAGAGTCTAAGAAATAAAGAAAAAGCTCAGTTATTTTTTCATCAACATGATTATGTACTTAAGATTTTGCAAAAGTTCAATATGTTTGACCGTAAACCTGTTACACTACTTCTTTCAAACCATTTTAAACTCATCTGAGTTTTGTCCTACAACTGATGACGAATTTGCTAGAATTTATGCAAATGTGATTGGATCTATTATATACCTAATGATATGCACAAGATCTGATCTTGCCCATAATATTAGCATACTTAGTAGATTCATGAGTAACTTTAGGGAAGAACATTGGGATACGTTAAAATGGTTGTTAAGATACTTGAAATGAATAAAGGGGATAACTTTGAAGGGGTTTACTGATTCTAATTTTGCTAGAGATAGAGATAATATGAAGTCTACTTCAGCATATTTCTTTACTCTTTGTGATAATGCAATAAGTTGGAAATATCAATTGAAAAAGTTTGTGGCTTTGTCTTCAACTGAAGCAGGATACATTATTGTTTCTGACACTATTAAAGATGGAAATTGGTTAAGTATATTGCTGAGTGAACTTGGTTTTGTAGATGAAAATGCAACTCTGTACTCAGATAACCAAAGTGCTATACATTTGAGTAAAAACCCCATGTTTCATGATATGACTAAACACATAGATATTAAATATCATTTATTAGAGAGATATTATATCAAAAGGAATTCTGAAAATTGGTAAGGTTTCTTTTAAATTTAATCCTTCATATATGTGAACTAAAATAATACATTTAAACAGGTTTCATAACTGTTTGAAGTTTATTGATACTTTGTGATGCATAAATAGGTTTTTTTAGCAAATGAAGATCAAATTTTGATATTTTCTATTGGCTGCACTTCTTGTCCCAATTTCTGGTAGTAAGGTGGAGATTGTTGAAGCTCGAACTTGTGATCTGTGATATGCTCCCAAATTTTGGCCAAAGTCACGTTTTACTGAATCATGCTTTTATAAGTTGGAACATTTTTAATGAGATGATGACACGTATGTAATTCCCGACATTTGATCTTGACATTATTGATGAGAGATATACATATACCCACAGTTTCATTTTGGTCCTGGCTTTGATGAATCTTCTGACTTCTGGGTTCTTCTGAGAGAGTTTTCATTTTTCATTCTCTTATGCTTTAGGTTTGCTTCGTGGTTTTCATCTCTCTTGATGAACTTGTAAAATCGAGATCATTATATTTTAGCCTCTAGAATCTATGTTTCCTGTCTGATTACTGTAAGAATAAGGGGTTTCTTACAGTTGTGATTTCCAGTAGGCAAGTTGAAGTTTCTTGAGTGTTTTTTTGTAGATCTGCAGTTGTTGTTGAAGACATAAATATTTTGTACTTCTCTCTTATGTTGAAAGAAACGATTTGTAACTTTTGTTGCCATATTTTTCGGACATATAGTGCAATCGAGCGAATATCCAATTTTTGGATGCTCAACGAGGATGTAGGTGTTAGAAGTGATCGTCGAACCTCCGCGGTTTAGAACGAACTAAATCTCGTGTTCAATCTTTATTTTCTATAAGTTTACTTTCCGTCTGTTTGAGTTTTTGTTGAATCTTGTTTAATATCATGGTATTTGGGTCTTTTCAAAAAGTTCTACTACATTAATTTTTTTAAATATCATCCCCTACTTAAAAAAAAAAATCTTGGTTCCGATTACTTCACTTATTTGTACATTTTAGCTTTTAACAATATCTTCTTATACGTTGAATTGAGTATACAGTGTTTATATTGAGCAACACGTACAATTTTGTGCGTCTTCTTCGAGGAAAAAAAATGAAAATAACTTGTTTTTGTGGTAAACGTGTTTGAGATTTGATTGAAAAGTGATCCAAAAATTAAAATTTATTTTGCTTGAGTTGTGAAAATTGTACTTGTTTTTCGAATGTTTTTAAAGATATCTAGAAATTTCAAGATAGTTTTTTTCCCCGGTCAAAATTCGGGAATCTGCTTTTACCAAAAAAATAAAAAAACTCCGAAAGTTTGTGGTCCAGTCATAAGAAAAAAAAAAAAAAAAATTCTCATAAGAGAGTTAAGACTCTAGTATTTTAGTTAAGCCAAGTAATAAACCTCGTGCTTAATAAATTTCGATCTAACAATAATAAATTGCGAAGTTAGAGCTAGAATAATAAAGTTAGACCTTATTTTATTTTGTTGTTATAAATAAGAGTCGAAAAGGAAAATTTCACATGGGCCAATGCCATTTTGATAGTTCCTAATTGAGCATTTTGAAAAAAACTGAATCAACATTTCAGTCTTTTGATGGTGATTTTGCATTTGTCGATCCTTTTGATGTTCTTTGTGTACAATTAACTTAAGGGAAAATTACCTAGAACCTTACCATTAAAGATTATTTTTCATAAACAAAGGGGTTAAGTTTCAAATTCAGTGGTAAATAGGATTATTAATTGTAATTAATAAAAAATTAATTATACCTAAAAACTTCATTTCCAAACCTGAGCATTTTTCCCATCCCTTCTCTCTCTATAAATCATCTCCATTCTCTCTATCACAGACTACCATCGGAGATATCATCGCCACTGTCGATGACACTCACGATGTCGTCGATGTCACCGCCAGTGACATCCACCGATGTATTAGATATGGCTCTGAAACCACCAATCCGTCCGACAACAAACCTCACTCCTGCACTCTTCATCTTTTGTCTCTTTACCACCCAATCTACCCTCCCCATCCCCACCACTCTGTAACATCTCTCGCGCAGCAACGCCTTGCTTCGTCGCTGTTGTAGAAACGAGAGACTAAAAATATTCCGTCATGTTTCGTGCATTACTTCGTCGCCCTGAATTTCCAACCAGCCCCATCTGCCTAGTACAAGTACTAGCTTGAAAATGGAAAAAATAAGATCCAATTACATCTTTAATTGGCATTGGCAATTTGGTTTCAAATCAACTTTTCAAGTGTCTTGGTAATGAACCTAGTTGCAGTGGTTGCTCACTACTCCCTATGCTAACTAGAATTTTGATGCATAAGAAGAGTTACATATTCATAGAACTTTTATCGGATCTATTGTTTAGCCAGAGTTTTAGAATGGTTGTTGGTTTTTTTGCAAATGGTGCCGATGATTTCTGATCCGTAGGCTTGTTTTGTTGTTATTGGTGGTTATGTTAATGGTGGTGTAGGTGGTGATGATTTTGTTGTTGATGTGCATGTGGTTGTGGTGAGGTGGTGCGCGTTTGGTTTTTTACGTTGTTGGGACCACGACAGTGGAAATTAGGTGTAACCAAGTCTATTTTCATAGTGATCATATGTGACCAAATCTATGTTAACGGTATGTGACTTGGTTATATATAGTCCTGAATTAGACTGACCTGGCCAGGAAACAGTCACACTAAAAACAAATTTGGTCATAGTTAGTCCGGATAACACAGTTCAATGAAGGTAGTACTTATGATCGTGAATTTAAGTTGAAGGTGGTGGTGGTGGTAGTGCATTAGAGGTGATGGTGGTAATGACTAGTGGTGGATAGTGATGTTGATTTGCAGTGTGTGCAGATTTGTTTGTGGTGACCATATGCGATTATGTATTTAATGTGATTGGTATAACCAATTTTGTGTTAATTGTGACATATTGTGACTTGGTCACTTATTGGCACAGTTCAGATTGATCTAGTTACAGACAATCACACCAAAGACAAATTTGGTCACAAGTAGTCACACTGAAAATAAATTTGATCACAATTAGTCACAGATAACGTAGGTCAATGACTTGAAAATTTTCTAGGGATGGGGTGGGGGTGAAGTGTAATCTCCAATTGCCAAAAACTGATTTTTATTTTTATTTTTTTTGGGTGGGGGTGTGAAAATGTAGATTAAATTAAATTTTATATTATTATTTACCACCTAATTTATGAAATACTTTTAAGGAGTTTGTTAGTTGTGAAACGTGATTCTTATATGTAGGAGTTGTGTATTATTCCCTTAACTTAATAATAAAGGAATAGTTCAACATTTTTTCTTCGACACTTAAAGCAATCGAGTCTATGTGACAAATTGCAACTTAGCATGATGATAATGTCGTGACCATGGGACGAGGGGAGAGTTTGACTTGAAATAAGTTTAATAGTTTGTTGTAATGACAACTATTTCATGCATTGAGTAGAAACCTTGGTAATTGAGTTTTGGGAATCCGCTTTACGGAGAGCTTTCCTAAGAAGTTAGGAAACTTCACACCAAGATAGACGATTATCAGAGACCACTTGATTAGGAAACTTATGGGCCAAAGAAAACTACCTTGGCAATGGAATTATCATATTTTGGTATAATATTGTGATGGCAATAACTCAAGGATCGTGTATTCCTTGGGGTTGAAACTTTGTGGACTTGATATTGAAGATTTTAGTTTCACTACGAATGAAATGGAGCGTCATTTAGAGATTGAAAACATCAATTGTTAAAATTATGATTCATTGATCAAAAGACGTCTATTGGTGTCACTTGAAAAGGCAGCCTCGTGGCACGAAATAGGCAATCCTTAAGGGTCATTGGGTCAACTTTAGACACATTTAGAGGGTGTTTGACACTCATTTTTTGGAGAATAGGTCCATGTTTGATATAAGTTAAAATTATCATTCTTCTGCTCATTTTCAACCATACATTTTTCAATAAAATAATATTTTCTATCACATCAATAACTTTTCATTCATTTTCAACCACTTATTCTCCATCAATCTTTTATTCTAAAATATATTATTTCAAAATAATGTGGCTCAAACACACCCTAGAATTTTTGGAATAGTGATTGATGTGAGAATATATGGTGGAAAATGTATGAAAAATTTTAGATTTGTATGTAATATTATTTATTGGGAGAATGTATGGTTGAAATGAAGAAAGAAAAAAAAAATGAGAATGAGAATGAGATGGAAATGATTGCCAAACAAGGGCCTAGAGAATGTTAAAGTACTCGTATGGAGTTAGGCGCCTCTAGAAGGCGAAAGATAGTCAAATATAGTCAAAATATTGTCAAACGGTGCAAAAAATAGTTATGTTGCGAGACTAAAAGAGTCAGCCCATGACACTATGGAACATTTTGAAATTTGATTATCGACTACATTTTTCATGGTCTTGTTTGTCCCTAAGATGCTGAAGAATTTATTTATATGAGAACATGTTTTTAGTCTTGGCTATGATATCTCATAAGATTGAAATCACGTTTAGCAATTAGCATAATAAGGAATACTTCTTGTACATAACTATTTACATAATGTTAATGTATCAAAATATAAAAGGAGAAGTTATTTGATTGATAAAATTTTGATTCAATTGAATCTCGATATATCATTTATTGATAAACTATTATATAAATTGTTGTGTACATGTAACGCAACCGACAGAATAATATCCTAAAACCAAATTATTCTAAAATATGAACCAATCCATCAGAAAGGTTGGAAACGCATTTATACCAATTTTTGATGAGGTAAGCATTTGTTTGGTAACATATTATTTGAAACAATCATTCTTGGTGTGCATAATTTTTTTGTCCAACTACTTGATAGAATGATCGTTT
>CAIGRE010193452.1:0-12175 GCA_903798275.1 Fraxinus angustifolia subsp. syriaca
CACCCCGTTCCCCGATCCTTACCCACAAACCAAAGCAAAAATCACTGCCACTTACCACCGTAAAACCCAACAACCATCACCACCACTTAATTATTTGTCAAAATCGTCCATATGGGAAACCTAATTTTAATCCCTTCTTGTGGTAAAACCGATTTTATATAAAATAAACCCAATCAATGAAATCCTTCTTTTGCAAAAAACGAATCATTGACCTAAAATTTCAATCCTTTTGGTCAAAACGAATGCATGATGTATCATCTTGAGCACTTCCTGAACTTTATCAATCAAAGTTCCATTGGCAATTCCATTTGTAATTTCCGTTTAGCTTTCGTGATAAAACATTATTCTTCTCATTGCTAAGATATTAATTTCTAGCATCAAGGATCTCACTTCCCTACATGAAAATGCTACTACTAATGACATCTGTTGACCCTAAAAATGGACCAATGAAGTGGCCGACAGAAAAATAGAAATTCACCTATTTGTAAATCAAATCTCTATATATTCAACTCGAATTGCTAATTGCATTGATTAGTTAATGAAGAGAATGATTTCAAGTGTTCAACAAGTTGTAATGTAATTATTTGGTTGATAAAAGGAGGTCTGCAAAATATAGAGAATCCATGTTTACTTTTAGTGTATAATCTTGCATTAGTCCCTTCCCATACTAAACGTGGGCTTTTATACCCAATGCAAGGTGAACGAGATCTGTTGGATGATAATGCACGTAGTTCTACTAGATCTATTGGCTTATATTATTGTCAATCAATCAATCAGACTATTTAATGATGAGATCCCCGTATCTTTACTTCTAGGTTGGGGATTTGACTACATAGGCATGTAGATGCGGCGTCGGCAGTATGTTGTCTTGTCAATCACTTCATAGGATCTACTGTTTGTTGGTTGTTCACCTCGCTAGGGATGAGCTCGTATTGTTGGTTTCAACTAGAAGGGATCGGTTAACCTGCTAATAGGTTGATTTCGCCTCGATGTGCATCAGATCGATTTCAAAATAAAGAGAATGATTTCAAGTGTTTAATAAGTTGTAATGTAATTATTTGGTTGATAAGAGGAGGTTTGCAAAATAGAGAGAATCCATGTTTACTTTTAGTGTATAAACTTGCATTAGTCCCTTCCCATACTAAACGTGGGGTTTTATACCCAATGCAAGGTGAACGAGATCCGTTGGATGATAAGGCATGTGGTTCTAGTAGATCTATTGGCTCATATTATTGTCAATCAATCAATCAGACTATTTAATGCTGAGATTCCCGTATCTTTATTTCTAGGTTGGGGATTTGACTGCATAGGCATGTAGAGGCGGCATCGACAGTATGTTATCTTGTCAATCACTTCATAGGATCTACTGTTGGTTGGTTGTTCGCCTCACTAGGGATGAGCTCGTATTGATTGTTTCAGCTAGAAGGGATCGGTTAACCTGCTAATAGGTTGAGTTCGCCTCGATGTGCATAAGATCGGGTCGCTCGCACCGCTACATCACATGTAGGCTCGTCCAGTTGCTACATGGAATATTTATTTTATGGTTATTTATATACTAACATCACTTCCCGAAGTTCAAGTATGATTATTTATATTATGCATGGACTTTTGAATGTTGAAAAGTAACGGGAGCGATGTCTTTCTTCGTCTTTTGGGGTCGATGTGGGGTTTCCTTGTTCCCAACTTCACAACCATTGTAAAACAACTTAACTTGAATCAACAAAAGTGGTTCCCTTTAGATATGCTAAGATACGGAGGCGAAGCTTTTGTGTATGGGTGAACCATATAGAGACGAGGCCCTTATGTGTGTGGGTGAGCCATATAGAAGCGAGACCTTTAGTGAATGGGACATTAACCATGCTCAAGTGGCCTAAGTGTGTGATGTGACCTCTTAATGTGAGACGTGGTAGTTTGAACAAGTTACTGAGCCCTTACTTGCAATTAGAGTTTTCTTGTCGACCCATATTGGTGACTTGGAAAGTGTTGGTTCCTAATGAACGACAGTTGGATATTCCGATCATTTCCAAAGTTCGAGCGATGAGCGTATTAAATGCTCAATGATAACAGTGCATGCACTCCTACTGAGGCGTACGTAAATTTGAAACGCGTACGTGGCACGGCCTCATCTGGGCCCTTGATTTAAATTTTAATAGTTACTTTTTGGTTTCAACGTACATGATGAGGTTACAGGTAGATGGCTCAAATTAAATTAGGGGAATATCCAACGGCGAGGGCTCGTTAGGTAAGCCTATATAAAAGGTAGGGAACACACTTTTTTTTTTAAAACCTTTTTTCACTTTTTGAGAGTTTGAAATATCAAGTATAGGAATTTTCTCTTCCGAGCTTAATACTTTCATGCTGTCGTCGGCAATTGACCATTTTCTTCGACTTCGAGGTTCTCCGGGATTCAGGTTTTTAGTGTTTGCATAAGTATTTTCCCTTATTGAGGTGTTTCTTTCTTTTCTTCTACTCCAATGGCTTCTGGATAAAAAAATGAATGAGGAAGGGAGTTCTTCTGGGATAGATATGGCTCTGATTTGTGCTGAGACGTGTATTCCTTCGGTGATTCCCACCAAGGGGATCATGGAGGCAATAAGGGACCGTCATAATGTATGGGTGATGCAAAAGGGCCCTATCGATTATAGTGTTAGGTGAGGGGGGAGGGGGCTCTTTATGGCTACATACATAAAAAAAGAGTGAATTGAAGACCTTACGTGAAAGATATAGGATTCCAGATAAAATAGAGTTACTAGTGCTGACCCCAGATGAGAGCATGTTTTCCTAGGGAGAGGTGTGTGGCTGTGAGCGAGGCCGTATTGGCTGGGGGGTGAGGTTGCCTCTGCATCATTTTTTTAGATTTATCTTTAGACAATACAATTTAGCTCCCACCCAACTGGTGCCAAATGCATGGAGCACTGGTAAGGGCTTTCCTTCTTTGGAATGAGGTCACACTTGGCGAGGATATACCCCTCCACGTTTTTCAAACCCTTTTTCATTATCGAGCCTTTTAGCGGGGGGAGCGACTACAAAGGGTGGTACTCTATGAACCCCTAGGGTCCATATTCTCCTTTTATTCGAGGGACCCCTGCCTCTATCAAGAATTAGAAATCGTTGGCAGATGATGGAGAAGGATGTGGTTCTAGATATCACCATGTCGACCTAGTACCATGAGTACAGTGAGTTGAGCTCCCTTTCTAAAGCTTTATTCTATTCGCTTATCTACTATAGTTGCTTAAAGGGAGTTTTGTGCAAGTGCATTTGACCGATTCGAACTCGAACCCTCCGAGTGGGCTGTGATAAGGGCGATATACGAGCTCTTCTTAGAGAAGATGTACTTCAAGAATGTCATTAGTAAACAGAACCTATTTGTCACTCATCTACTAATGGCTACCAAGGGTAAGTGAGCGTGACTTGGTGTTTTTTCTTGTTTGTTAAGGGCATTTTTCTGAATTCCCATTCGCTTGCAAATCAACCTGATAAAAAAGAGCACGTAAAGCCGACCCCTTTTCAGCTGAGGAGCCTCATGGAGGCTCAAAGGAAAAAACCTATGCACTCAGGCTTCTCCTCATATAAACATCAACAAGATGAGCTGACCCATATATCTAAGTTGAACCCACCACCACCTCCAGAAAAGGGGAAGGATAAAGAGGTAGAATCCTCGCTGGAGAAGTTCCCCAAAAAGACATTGGTGATATCCAAGAACACTGGCCTCGACCCTCCTTTGGGAAGTCACTTAGGCAACCCATTCTTGTGGAGCCAATCTTCTCCATGAAAGTAGTTGAAGCAGAGGAGGCTATCGAGGGGAGGGGGGAGGAGGGGTTAACTTGGTAAGGAAAAATAGGGAAAATGAAATGAGTGTCTCCTCCGAAGGAAAGGCCTAGAATTTTTTGGGTGGGAGGCTGGGCAAAATTTCCCCATCGGTTATGGAGATGCTTCTCGCAGAGGTCCAGGGAGTAGCAAGGCTCAGTGACAAATATTGGATTGACAAGTATTCTTCTCGTGCTGAGACTTGCAACATAACCGACTTGATAGAGGCTGGCCTCGCCATGCAAGCTCGCTATCAGAACTTGTTCATCAACACCCAGATGGAAGTGAGACATATGCAATGCCTCATTTAAGATTACCTCAATCGTGCCTAAAATGCTGACTTAGCTTAATCAAGGCCAATGTCGAGGGTTTCTCTGCAAACAAGGTTGTTAAAGCCTCCAAACTGAAGTACGCCGAGGCTAAATCAAATGTGGAAGCGTTCTCCAAGGAAAACAATGAACTAAAAAATGCAACCCATCTTTGCAAAGTGGAGGTGAATGCTTTAATTAAGTGAGTCGAGAATTCTGACAACTTCCAAAAGATTACTTCGTTAACCTTAGAGGCTGCCAATAAAGAGAATGAAGAGCTGAAGGCTTGAGTTGATGAGCTTAATGTTGAGGTTTCCAACTTTGATGGGCAACGAAAGAAGGTCGGAGAGGCGGTGATGAACGATTACGTTTCCCATTTGTATGAAACGTCGAGTATGAGGGGCTCGAGATCCATTGGAGGAGGGTCGCCTATAATGAGGTTTACGATAGGCTTTCTGAGCTCCATCTCAGTTGGACTTGGCTGATGTGAAAGGAGAATTCTTTCCTGTTGAGCCTTCTACTCCCGCCAATGAGGTTGATGATTCAGTGGAGGAGGTCGATGCTCCCGAGGAGAAAACTCAGCAGGGTGAAGTTCCTCTTAGGATAGGCCTTATTGCTGTATTTGTTTATTGGTTCCCTTTCATTTGTAATTGAATTTTGACTTAATATGAGTAAATTTGTCATTATTGCTATGAGTTGCTCAATCTAACGGGTTTTACAGTTTAACCTTGCAATGTATTCGTAACCTATAACATGGATTCACCATAATGAATTCTTTGCTAATTGATAATCAGTTGGCTCGTCATTTAATTAATCCTAAAACCCCTCATGGGTTCGCCATGAGTTAAACCACTATTGCCAGCTATGGGTTCACCATACTTAACTTTGAACAATATTTTATGGGCTCGCTATAATTTAAACAAACGTTAATGATTTTGTGAGCTCGCCATAATTAACCTCTAATAAAAGAATGATGAGGATATATGAGTTCACCTTCAATAAGTGAGCACCCAATTTATAGGTTTACTATAATAGAATCCTAATGTCATGGGCTCGCCATAATTAATCAAACCGCATAACGTTTTATTGCGAGCTTGTTACAATAAGCTAAATTGGATTTGATTTAAATGATTAGAACGTGTGAGCTTGTCACACACAATTTGCGGGCTTGTTATAGTTTAACCATTAATTCGTCATATGAGCTCATCACATTTTAATAATAAACTCATTATATGGGCTTGCCCTATTTTAATCGTTAGAGAGGCGTATGAGCTTGTCATATTTTACTTGCTAGAGATGTATGAGCTTGTCATAATGTAACCTATGAGGTAGTCATAGTTAATGATTTGATAGAGATATGAGCTCGTCATATTTTAATCGTTGAACATAAAAGAGACTATTCATTGATCATAAATGGTATACCCTTAGAACAGGGTCTTACTGATAATACATTCAAAGGTGCTCAACATTCCACGGGTAGGATTGTACCTTTCCATCCAGATTTTCAATCGAAAAGATACCTAGCCTAACTTCGCTTGAAATGCAGTATGGGCCCTTCCAATTTGGACCCAATGTGCCTACTTCAGGTTCCTTTGAAGATAAAAACACCCTTCTGAGCATCAAATCGCCTCTCCTAAATGATCTGCGCTTGACTTTGACGTTGTAGTATCGTGTCATTTTCCTTCGGTAGATGACCAACTTAATCTGTGAGGCCTCTCTCCTTTCTTCAAGGAAGTCGAGTTCACATAGCCTTATTTATTCATTGGAGATCTCGTTAAATTACAATCGACGAGGTAATGACAGACCTACCTCAACTAGGCTCATCGCCTCTGCTGCATAAGCCATGGAGAAAGCGGTCTCCCCAACTACTGTTCGGCTAGTAGTATATATCACCCATAGTACATGAGGGAGCTCATCTACCTATACTCCATTCGATTCATCCAGTTTCTTTTTCGGAAGGCTTTTTATGATCTTATTGACTACTTTGACTTAGCCATTTACCTGAGGATGGTGACAAGATGAGAAGTGTTTCTTGATGCCCAGCTCGTCACAAAGGTCTCAGAGTTTCTTATTGTCGAAATGTCATCCATTATATGTGACTATTGAGTGGGAAATCCTAAACTAACATATAATATTCTTCCATAAGAACTTGGAAGTATATGTTTTAGTGATTTTTGCCAATGGTTTAGCTTGGACCTACTTGGTGAAACAGTCGATGGCGACGATCGCATAATTCATTCCTCCCTTTCCTTTTGACATAGGTCCTATCAGATTGACAAGGGTCATGGGCTGGATACCACGGTTAGTTCTTGGGAAGGCTACCTCTAAATGGAGGAGAATCATTGGCACTTATCACATTTCTTCAAGAAATGTATAGCATCCTTTTTTAAGGTGGGCTAGTAGAACTTTGTATGCCAGTGCTAGGCCTCCCGTGTGATAGCCACATATCCCTTTGTGGATTTTCCTTAGCACGTAATATGTCTCATCCCCTCTAGTACATCATAGGAGAGGCAATGAAAACCCTCTTTTATACAGGACCTTATCCCTAAGTACATAATGGGCAGTCTTACGCTTGAGTTTGCGGGCCTCTTCTTTGTTCTCCGGTAAGGCATGATCCTTGAGATATACCATGATGGGCCACATCCAAAGGGCAAACTTGAGCAATTCTGAATCATTGCTACTTACCAGCTTTGTTAGGGCATTTGCGTTCAGATTTTCTATCCTTGGGACCTGGGTTAGTTCGAACTTATCAAAGCAAGGGATTAGCTCCATAACCTTCCTCAGGTATGTTGCCATGCCTTTGTCCTTGGCTGCAAAACTACCATTGACCTGGCTTACAACAAGTTGGGAGTCACTTCGGACTGCCAAATTTTTCACCTGTATTTCCTTGGCTAGTCTATGACCTGCTAGGAGTGCCTCATATTCAGCGGCATTGTTGGAGCTCTTGAAACTAAACCCCACTATGCAATTAAGCTTGTAGCCTTCAGGGCTCTCCAACAGTGCTCCGGTTCCTGAGATAGTTTCTCCGACGGACCCATCTACAAATAACATCCATGCTGGTGGTTTTGCTAGCTCCATCGTGACATTCATATCCGTCGCCTCTATGAACTCGACAACAAAATCCGCTACTGCCTATCCCTTCATTAAGGTCCTGAGCTGATATGTGATGTGAAACTCACTCAACTCTACAGCCCATTTCATAAGTCTCCCAAATACGTCTGGCTTTTGGAGTACTTGTCTAAGGGAGAGGCTCATTAGAACTTGTATGCTGTGAGCTTGGAAGTAGGGCCTTAACTTTCTTGAGGCGGTTATGAGGCACAAGGTGAGCTTTTCTACATCAGTGTAACGTGCTTCCACCTGTAGGAGCGATTCGCTAACATAGTAAAGAAATAGTTGTGTGTTACATTCCTCTCGTACAAGTACCGATATCATTACATTGGCACTCACAGCCAAGTATAATAACAACATTTCTCCTTCTTTAGGCTTCGAAAGAAAGGGGCTTATCCTAGGTGCTTCTTCAGCCCTTGGAACACATCTTTGCGTTCTTTACTTCATTGAAACCTTTTTCCTCTCTTTAGGGCCTTGAAGAAAGGAAGGCATCCATCAGTTACCTTAGAGATGAACCGATTAAACGACGCAAGGCATCCCATTAAGCACTGCACTTCCTTTAGCTTACTAGGAGAATTCATGTTTATCAATTCTCTAATTTTCTCGGGGTTCACCACAATGCCTCGTAGGTTCACCATGTAGCCCAGGAATTTTGTAGATTTAACGCCAAAGGCGTATTTCAACGGGTTCAGTTTCATGTGATACCTCCTTAGATTATCAAAGGTGGCTTGCAGACGCTCCACATGGTTTGCTGATCTGATTTCTTACCAACATATCATCAATGTACACCTCCATCATCTTGCCTAAGAGGTCAAACAATATCTTGTTGACTAACCATTGATAAGTCGTCCCAACATTCTTTAAACCAAAGGGTATGACCTTATATCAATATAATCTTCGATCCGTGATGAAAGATGTGTGTTTCTCATTTCCTGGATGCTTGGGGATCTAATTATTCCTAGAATATGCATCCATGAAACTCAATAGTTCATGACCTACAGTGGAGTCGACTAGTTGGTCGATTCTAGGGAGCGAAAAACTATCATTCGGACAAGCCTGATTGAGATTGGAGAATTCTCTGCAGACCTTCTATTTACCGTTGGCTTTCTTTAATAACACCGAATTCGATATCCACTTTGGGTATGCTGCTTTCCTGATAAACCCTTGGATATAAGCTTTTGCACCTCCTCTTTTAAAGCTACATACCACTTCGAGTTTAATGCTATCCTCTTTTACCTGTGAAGGGTAAATTTGGGACCTGCGTTGAGCCGGGGGCAATTGATTTTAGGGTCAATTCCCACCATGTCTTCATATTTCCAGGTAAACACATCCAAGTTGTCAAGTAAGAAGCTTTTGAGCTTGGCCTTCATTTCTAGTTCGAGCTATTTCTCTATTTGTAGCGACCTTGTGGAGTAGGTCGAGTTTATCGAAAAAGGCTTCAGCTTCTCCACTGGGGTCGCCTGTGAGTTTGATTATGTAACTCGGGGATCTAAATATACCTTAATGATCCCTTCTTCAGGGACATCTATCATGTTTCTTATTCAGAGGTTAGGCCTTCTTTAGGCGCGTCAGCCATCTTGGTATCTACTAGAATCATGTTTACGCTCCGGGGTTCAAATTTTCTTGGGGAGCTGAGGTTGCATTCCTTGGAACCCATCTGGTTGCCTCATACTGTGGAAATCCCTTCTTTGGTAGAAAATTTCATGCAAAGATGATGTATGTATGTTACGACTTCTAATTCTTTCAGGGTAGGTTGCCCTAAGACTCCATAATAAGCAGACCGGTGATCTACAATCAATAATTCCATAAAATATTGAGCTCTAAATGGGAACCATCCTATATCCATTGCCAATGTAATCCTTCCCCTAGAAATGATGCTATCACCAGTAAAACCATACAACGAGGCAGTCATGGGGACGAGCTCGTGGTCTACTGTCATTTTGTCAAAAGTGGCTCCAAAAAGGATATTAACATAACTTCCATTATCAACTAGCATGCGTTTTAGACCATTTCTGGCCACAACAGCTCGTACCACCAATGCATCACAATGTGGGTAATGAACTCCCATGGCATCCTCTGGGAAAAAGGTGATTGGTGGGGTGCTTCCAGTCCTCTTACTGGTGTTGTTGATTAGGTAGCTCATCATGAGAGGATCCTTTGCTTTCCTTGCATAGTTCCTTAGAGCATTTTTAGAACTTTTTCTTATATGTGGGCCATCAATTATGGTGTCAATTTCCCTAATGGGGGCACCATTAATATTTGCTGGGAGCCATCTTCTAGGCTTTTGACCTTTTGTCCTATTCTTGTCCTCATCGTGCTCCCTTTAAGGCAATTCATTACGGCTTTTACGCCTTTCCTTGTTGTATCGAGGCCTTTACCTGAATGGGGGGCATTTCCTTGCCTACGATGGATATTTCTATCCTCAGTAGGGGCACTAGCAGATCTCCCATGATAAGGCCTAGACAAGCAATTTTTGGTGCTGTGGCCATTGGTTCGGTGGTATGTATAGTATTGCCTATCTCTAGGCTCTATGCTTTTTCCTTTGCCTTTACCTTTTTCTCTGGATAGGTTTGACTGTCTATGAGTGTCAGGTCTAACCTCTTCATACGCCAAAGAGGGCACGACGTTTAGTGTGGCCTCGAGATGGGGCTATGGAATGTCCTGCTTGGGTCCATTGCTAGTCCACCAAATAGGATACGAGTTTCCTTCACTGTCTCTAAAGTAATGGGAGCTCCATTGAGGTTCGATTTCGATGATCAATCAATTCCTCATTAACAATTTCACTTCTCATCATTTTTACTAAGACATCATACGTGGTGAGATTTCTGTTCCGCACATCCCTCCAAAATAGGTTATTTAGGTTGAGACCTCTCAAGGTAAAAAGGGCATCTCTATTGGTGACCTGCTCGCAATAAGTCATTTCATCCGTGAAATGAGCTAGGTAACTTTTCAGAGTTTCTCCTGCTTGTTGTCTTATGTCCTGTAGCCTCTGAATAGGGGCTTCTCCCTCCTTGCTTGACAAGTATTGGTTCAGAAAGGTCTTTTTAGATTTGGCCAACTCCTAATACTACCGATGGGAATGCGGTTGTACCAGATTTTAGCAGCCCCTGTTAGCGTAAGGTAGAAAGCTCGAAGCTTCAACGCTAGTGAGGCTCCTCGCAAGGACATTTGCATCTTGTAGTTGTTGAAGTATTTTGTCGGGTCGTCTTTTCCTTCATACTTAGGTATCTTTGGTGGCACAAAGTGACTAGAAACTAGGGCATTTCTTAACTTTTGAGAAAATGGAAAACTTTCATCATCGTCATCCAGTTCGAACTATCTACAAGGATCGTCAGAGTTATCCTCTTCTACTTGGTAATAGGGTTGTGATGTCCCAGCTTGATTTCTTGTATTTATCACGTCTCTTCTCTCTTGCCTATTTCTAGGCGGTGGTAGCATTACTTGAGGTTCATACCCTTGATGTTTCTATCATCATCTCTGAGATGAGGAAGGTTGTTAAGACCAATTTCTAGGCCTCGAAGGGCCCAATCTTGTCAAAGATATTAGCAGATCTTTGACGTTTGTATTCCTGGGTGTATTCTAGAAGAAAGTTCTTCTCCATGGAAACATCGTCGTTGGGGCGGCTCATAACATAGTTGGTGGAAGTATCAACTTCTACCTCTCTCTTTACTGGGTCGTTCATCCCGTACATTTGAGGATATGATACTGTATCATTTTCTTTATCCTCTTAGTGAAAGGCTCTATGCTAAAGCGCCTGTGACCCATCTTGTTGGTGCATTTGTATCAGTAGTTGCTGTATGGTAGCATTTTGTTGGGCCATATTTCTCAAATTAGTGGCCATCTCTCCAAATGTGTGGTTGTACCACCTCTCCTGTAGCGGTGGTGGGGGAAACAAATATTTACATTTGTGTAGAGAACATCTTCCTCATAGGCCACCTGTTACCTATCTCCACCATGTGTTCCTTGGTGACTTGAACTCATCGTATTTTTTGAATTGTCGCATTGCAATGATTATTTCTTCAAGAACCAAAATATTTCTTCAAGGTTCTTCACAAATAGCCTTTACCACTAGGATGTACGTGGTTATGGTATCAAATTTTCCCACATACATCGCCAATTTGTTGAACTAAAAAATGTACCAATGACGTGGCCAATAGAAAAATAGAAATTCACCTTTTTGTAAATCAAATCTCAATATATTCAACTCAAATTGCTAATTGCATTGATTTGTTAATGAAGAGAATGATCCCGAGTGTTTAACAAGTTGTAATGTAATTATTTGGTTAATAAAAGGGGGTAGGCAAAAGAGAGAGAATCCATGTTTACTTTTAGTGTATAAACTTGCATGAGTCACTTCCCATACTAAACGTAGGTTTTTATACCCAATGCAAGGTGAATGAGGTCCGTTGGATGATAAGGCAGGTGGTTCTACTAGATCTATTGGCTCCTATTATTGTCAATCAATCAATCAGACTATTTAATGCTGAGATCCCCGTATCTTTACTTCTAGGTTGGGGATTTGACTATGTAGGCATGCAGAGGTGGCATTGGCAGTGTATTGTCTTGTCAATCACCTCATATGATATGTTGTTGGTTGGTTGTTTGCCTCACTAGGGATGAGATCGTATTGATGGTTTCTGCTAGAAGGGGCTCAGTCAACCTGCTAATAGGTTGAGTTCGCCTTGCTGTGCATAAGATCGGGTCGCTCGCACCGCTACGTCACATGTGGGCTCGTCCAGTTGCCACGTGGAATATTCATTTTACGATTATTTATATGAGTAGCAACATCTATACTGCATATTAGAAGTTGAAGATAGATGATAACTCCTTGTACGTCTGCATTGGAATTGTTGGGGCTCAGGCTGGAGAAGAAATCACGGGTGAAGACATTCTTCCGTATAATGAATTTGGAAAAGTTTAGATCTAATTAGGATTTATGAATATTCATTTTT
>CAIGRE010193493.1:0-10296 GCA_903798275.1 Fraxinus angustifolia subsp. syriaca
ATACATTTTTCCAAAATAATATGGATCAAACACACCCTTATATATATGATTGCACAAGTGAAAAATGTTAGTTCTAACATTTATTGAACATGTATTAATTTTGTCTTTTTCTAAACTTATTGTGCGTCTTCCAACACTACAATAAGTAACTAATTATTTAATTGGTAGCCAATCAATTAAACAATGTAATGGGTATGCAAAATAAAAAAAAAATTCAAAACAAAATAAATAAACAATATGATTTGTCTTCATCTAATATAAAAATGGATCTAGCCTAACATATTAATATATAAATTAGAATAGTAATAATAATAATAACAAAATATCATTTGAATCATGAAATAATTCAAAATATGTTGATCTTTAAGTTCAAGATAGATTTTTTCTAAATCTTGATGTACTTTCAATTCATTATTAGTGCTTGAGAGACCCTATCAAAATATAGTAATTGGCCCTTTGTTTTTAATGGCGAGGGAATGGCGGAGGTGGTGATTTTTTATTTTTGGTTTTTGTAGAAGTGTGGAAAGAAGATGAACAATGTTTTCTTCTTCTTTTTTTACTTAATTTTTTTGTTTTAGTTATTTTATATGTAAAATATAAAATTACTTTTTTATCCTTTTAAAATTGGTCAACATTTGGTTAGACTTTTAATTTTTGGTCAACTAACGGGCAAACTAACACTTTTCATCCACTTGAACTCCAACTGCAATATTTTGAAATGTTTGATATCGCGCGTGACACAAATGAAAGGTTTGGGCTAAGTATGCTACTTAATAAAGTGTCTGGTACTGTTGCTACAATTATCCCTTAATTTTATTTGAAGAATATGGGGTTAAAATTAAGAAAGAGATTTTTTTTAAAAAAATTAATGAGGGCCAAACATTAGACAAATATTTCTCACTTTCTAATTATATATTTTTCAAAAAATTACTATTAAAAAATATATTTTCCTAAAAGAACCCTCAAACGAACACTGTATTTGTACGTGGGTGTATATATATTGGCAAACATTACACACCGTTCGTAAACCACAGAGAGTAAGTAGTAGATTGAGATGGAAGGAAAAAATCTACTTCGCTACTTGTTCTTCCTCTCCGCCATAGTTTTACTCTTGTTCTTCACTTTGCTAAACCTTCCATCTCCGCCGTCCAAGGCAGAGCTACTAGACTGCACCACCAGCTCCCTATGGTGCACCCCCAAGAACAGAATCCAATCCAAAAACCCCATAACAAAACCCAACAGCCACACCGCCGACGTTCCCCACCACCCTCTAGACCCCCTCACTCTCACAGAATTAAACAGAGTAAAAAAAATCATCAAATCCCATCAACTATTTAAGAACTCAGTCTATTCCCTTCACTCCATCGTACTCGAAGAGCCGGAAAAGAAGGCGGTGCTCAATTGGAAAAAGGGAGACCCACTCCCGGCGAGGAAGGCCTCCGTCATCGCACGTACGAGTGGTGTTTCGCACGTGCTGACGGTGGACCTTTCTACGGGTGAGGTGACCCAGCACGAAACGAATCAATATTCCGGATACCCGACTATGACCGTTGAGGATATGAGCTCAGTCATTTGGGCCCCACTCGCTAGTGCTGATTTTAATCGGACGGTCATTGAGCGTGGGGTTGATCTGATTGATCTTTCATGCTTGCCCATTTCAACTGGCTGGTTTGGTATGGATTTAGCCCCTGTTTATCATCCATTTTCTCAGAATTCTTTTTTTCTCAAATTCTGTTCAACTACACATTCACCCCGCAAAAAAACACTTTGCAGGTAAATTCAAAACTTTTAGTTTTTAACCCACACTATCCTAAAAATCACTGTTTCAAAACACATTTTCTTCGAAACACTCTTTAATGTTTGTCAAACAGGGGCTTAATTTACATATGAATTGATTAGTGTTTTGCGATGAATGTGACGTTAAGATGTTAAAGCCGAGTTTTAGTCGGGTTGTTTCTTCTATAGGGAAGGCCGAGGAGAGACGAAGGTTGATCAAAGTGCAATGCTACTCCATGAAAGATACTGCCAACTTTTACATGAGGCCTATTGAAGGGCTTACCGTCGTCGTTGATTTGGACACAAAAGAAGTGCTGAAAATAACTGATAATGGTAAAAACATACCAATACCAAAGGCGAATAACACAGATTATCGTTTTTCAGTCCAAAATTCGTATCAAAGGCTAGTCAATCCGATATCAATTGAACAACCAAATGGTCCTAGTTTTACAGTAGAAGACGATCATTTGGTCAAGTGGGCGAACTGGGAATTCCACCTAAAACCGGATGCAAGAGCCGGGGTGATCATTTCTGGGGTCATGTTTCGGGATCCGAGTTCCGGAGAGATGAGAAGTGTGATGTACCAAGGGCATACATCAGAATTGTTCGTGCCATACATGGATCCTAGTGATGCTTGGTACTTCAAGACCTACATGGATGCTGGGGAATACGGGTTCGGGTTACAGGCTATGCCACTCGTCCCGCTTAACGATTGTCCGAGGAATGCCTACTATATGGATGGTGTGTTTGCAGCTGCCGATGGAACACCGTATATCCGATCCAACATGGTTTGTGTGTTCGAGAGTTATGCAGGTGACATTGGATGGAGACACTCTGAGAGCCCAATTACTGGGATGGAGGTAAAATAGATCATCTTATTTTCATATAGTTCTCTTTCATTTTTATACTGTTGCGGTACATTAAGAATAATTGAGAATTATAGTAAATATCTTGTTGCACGTCGAGGGTAATCCATTGTTAATATTGTTACTATTCATTGTGTCATATTACCAAACACAAGGAAAATACTAAACTACGGCGTGTGAATTGTATGGTGCACGCATATTACACGTAGTGGGCGAGTGACTCGTCAATTTTCTCGACACATCTAGATGTTCTTGTTATCATTGGATTGGTTTCTTTTGTTGGACTTATTGGCAGATTCGAGAGGCAAGGCCGAAAGTGACGTTGGTGGTGAGGATGGCAGCATCGGTTGCCAACTATGATTATATAGTAGATTGGGAGTTCCAAACAGACGGACTTGTCAGAATTAAGGTAAATTTGAATTGTATACAAATGTCTCTCTTTTCATAAGTTTCTTTATCAATCATTTTCACAAGTTGGAAATATCTTCCTTTATATTCCGAATTCATAAGCTGCCAAAATGAGAAAAGTCATTGGCAAAGAATCTGTTTCACTGCCACAGTATGAGATTTTACCTAATTCCATCCACATTGAGTAAGAGATTTGACTAATTTGTAGTTATCAAAAACACTTATTAGACTGGGAAAATTGAGAAATTGCATTTGTACAGAAAATCCCCCTACAAAAATGCAACAAATACTCACATGGGGGGCCCATGTGAGTTAAATATTGCAAAAAAATGGATCCCACCTGTCGTGTGTGTTCTGTTGCATTTCTGCATGTGTGTGTTCTGTACATACAGCAAAACTCGGGAAAATTACGGGTTCTTGTAGGGTCCTGATATCGAAAATGTCTTGATATTCAATGAACACGATGAGTAGACGCCTTTTGTTAAATATCATAATTATCTACATTTTTCAGAAACTTGTTGGGTTTAATTTTGCATTCTATTAACATACAGAACACATTTAGCCCAATAGAAAAGCAAAAATTTAATCAAGTGCCTGTTTATAATGCTTTTTTCTCCATTAATTTTGTATCTTAGTGCTTATGTATAGTATTCCTTGTACACACATTTGTTTTCTAGGTTGGCCTTAGTGGAATATTGATGGTGAAAGGCACTCCTTATGTCAACACGAACCAAGTAAACGAACAAGAAAACCTCCATGGAACCCTCTTGTCTGAAAATGTCATTGGTGTCATCCATGATCACTACATAACATTCTACCTTGACATGGATGTCGACGGCTCGGATAATTCCTTTGTAAACGTCCATCTCGAACGAGAACATACCTCGCCCGGAGAATCTCCGAGAATGAGCTACCTGAAAGCAGTAAGAAAAGTAGCAAAGACGGAAAAAGATGCGAAGATTAAGCTCAAGTTGTATGATCCATCAGAATTCCACGTCGTTAATCCGAGCAAGAAGACGCGGGTTGGAAATCCAGTGGGCTATAAGTTGGTTCCAGGTGGCACAGCAGCTAATTTGCTTGATCTGAATGATCCTCCACAAAAGCGAGGTGCTTTTACAAACAACCAAATTTGGGTTACTCCATATAACAAGAGTGAGAAATGGGCTGGTGGCTTGTTTGTTTTCCAGAGTCATGGTGATGACACCTTGAAAGTATGGTCTCAAAGGTATCAAATTCTTTTATAACCATATTTTTTTCATTTGCTACGAAAAATATGACTCGACATAAAAAAAATCGTTCATACTTGTTTTTTACTGTCCAGTTGGGCAAAACCAGTCAGAAACCTTTTTTTTTTTTTTTTTAATATTAGGGGTTGTTCACTAGGGCTTTAAAAAAGTAAAAAGTTGCTAATGAGGCAAATAAGCTGATTTTGAACATATTTGGATAAANACCAATTTTCACATAAAACTTTTGTACAAGAAGCAGAAATCATGTCAACATTACATGATTTTGCCTGGTTGAAACAATTTTTTCTCTCTCTCCTTGTATCCATTTCCGATATTCATTCAGAACAAAAACATCAATGGTTTGCTATAAATATGAATGTTGATATCGAGAGTTAGGTAGAAGAAATCTCCTCGTTCTTGTCTCTATATTGGTTAATCAATTTTTGAACTTTTTTCTGTCAGGGATGAACCGATTGAGAACAAGGACATTGTCCTATGGTACACTTTAGGATTTCATCACATTCCATGTCAAGAAGATTTTCCCATAATGCCAACTGTATCCTCAAGCTTTGATTTGAAGCCTGTCAATTTCTTTGAGAGCAATCCTATTCTTGGGATCCCACCAAATGTTGAAAAGGATCTTCCCATTTGCAAAGCAGCAGCTGCTGCTTCAGCTTGATAAAATCCACTCTATTCATCCTTCGGACCCTATCAGGATGCACACACCTATCTGATATGTAGACGAAGACGGGAGTGGGCGAATATGGATCTGTGTATATAGTTTCCTAATCTGGATGTAAAAGGCTCGATCTACTGTGAAATATATGTATTTCTGGTGCAATAAGTATGTTAGTTTTACTTCTAGAAAATCAATCCGAGAATTTCGAAGATAAACGCAATTATGTGAGAAATTGGCATGTTCATCCTATTGTCTAAGGCCTTGTTTGATTGCTATTTCTTTTCCATGGAAGATGGAAATTAAAACTCATTTCTACATTTTTGCATGTTTGATTGACTAAATTTTTCATAGAATTGATTTTCCACGTTTTCTTGGTTTTTGAGGAAAAGCTTTTTCGATGGGTTTGGGGGGAAAAGTTTTTCTAGGTAGTTTTTTTTTTAGACAATTGAAACAAATTCTAACTTCAATTATAACAAATTATATTCCTTTAATGAACGATTTTAATGAAAAATAAAGTCAAACGAACACTAAAAGATCCAAAATTTCAATATTTTTTCAAATGAAAAATTATATCAATCAAACACTTAATCGACAATTTTCAATTAAATAATTTTTAGGCAATTCAATTCCTCGAATTCATTTTTTTTTTTCACTCAAATTTCATTCTTGCAATTAAACAAACCCTAAAGGGAATTTGGCCAAACAGTCGGGTTGGACAAACTTCTTGGAGGAACGGCCTTTGACTATCTTGGAAAAAAGAAAAATTAAAAATATTATTATTGATGAAATGACAAAATCGGCCTTAGCAAAATAATCACCCAATTCCCCCATCTGACCTCGCTTTTCATTTTCCCAATTCCACTATAAAACCTATTTCTCCAATTTGAACTTCTTCCTCTTCCTCCCCTTTTCATCACCTTCAACCTAATTTCTCCCATTTCACCTCGTTTTTTCTTCTTCAATTCCACTGCAAAACCATATTCTCCAATTTTTAATTCTAACTTCTTTTTCTTTCACTCTTTAACAAAGAGTCCCTCTTGGAAATGAACCAAGAAAAATCTTGATATGGGATTTTCATCAAGTTACGGACAATATTGTGAAACTTGAACCACATGAAGAAGCTGAATCTGAGATTTGAAAGTTACGAATTACCAAATTAATGACGACTAAGTTACCGAATGGTTATTAATTATTTGTTTTTAATTTTGACCTTACGTGCATAATTATTCTATTAAAAGCAACAAGTCACTTTTCAATAGTTTTTAAATGATTAAGCATACATGTCTAATTTCTCTATATCCGAATACCTCGGTTTGTAATATGGAAAGTAATAAAGAACACCAATAATTGTTGACGGATAAACCCAACTGAGTAAAAAGTAGGGGACCAAGCCAATTATCTCCACTATAGACAACATGGATTACAATTCATTTCTAGCTTATCAAATCCTACTAATTCTTGTTGTAATTCCCGTAATCTCCAAGATCTACTGTTTCTTCCAAACTCATGATCTGCTATCATAGATATTGTCTAGCCAACCTGCTAGACTTCTCGTTCTACCTCATGTAGCTTCCAAGATATGATGTCTCCCTCCAACTTCATGATCTTCTTCAATTGTCTCTTCCAAGTGGATTTTCAAGAATCTCAAATTCTTGTGCTTTTCCTGTGCTTGCAGTCCAACTTCTCTCAACTGCTATAAACTTCTGAAATCCAACTAAGAAAGTACATTCCTAACGATGTTTAGGAAGTAGGTGTTTTGAATTCTTCAATATGATGTTTTCTCAAACAGGATGTTGTACGATCTCAAGAATAAATGATGAGTCACAATGAAAGAATATGTTTTTGGATCTTTAGAAAATAAGATGAGCCAAATAATGAAAACCACCTTAGAAACTCGTACATAGGCTTGGGTATTTATATGAGAGAGTAATCAGATTGAATATGTCGGAAAAATCTGTTTAAAATGCAACTTAGGGTTTTCCCTATAAACCTATCGCTTGAGTGAAACCTCAGCGACGGCGAGTGACGGCCTCTCGCTCGAGTGAAGGCGGGCGACGAAGATTCTATTTTTGTCGCTCGAGCATATCCTGGAAATCATCTAAGCAAACTGTTATACCAGATCTACAATGAAATCCGAATTTATAACTCTAGATAAATGTGGTAAAGAGGTTGAGTGGTTACACAACTTCTTAGAGGATATTCCAAGATGGTCAAAATTTGTGCCAACAATTTGCGTATATTGTAACAGTCAATCAGCAATTTGTGCCAGACATATACGTCGTGGACACAATACCATAAGACAACTACTCTCAACTAGAGTTATCACTATTGCCTATGTAAAGTCAAATGATAATATTGTGGATCCACTAACCAAATGGTTAAATAGAGAGTTAGTTGAGAAATCATTGAAAGGAATGAGACTTAAGCTCTTGAACGAATAAGTTAATATAAAGGAAACTAAATCTAGTTGATTGGATATCCCAAGATCTAGGTTCAAAGAAACAACCTAATTGTAAAGACTTCATAGAATCGCTGTGGGGGATGTTACCTTATGTCAATTCATATGGTGCAACATGATGTCCGTAAAGATGAGGGATAAGCAATATGCTTTTAATGATTCTTATGCGTCGAAATTCGGGCTAAGTAATGTGGGTTGCTTGTAATAAGAAATCACATATGTGAAAGAGAAGTGTGGCCGCTTCTAAGGGAATTGTGTGGGGGCAAAATTCTTGTGAACTCTCACAAAACCATGCATATGTTCCTGGCCAAAACGAACATAATAATGAGAACTAAAATGTGTTATGAAGAATCATGTGAGGAGTATATCATCGTTTACACAAACAACATAACAGTTCAAAGATATCGCGTCTACTGGTTAGCTAGTAAAGTAAATATGCTTTCACAAGAAAATGTTTAAAGAGTAATACCTACCTATCCTATGCAGGTTTCAACCGTTGAACTTTATCAAGTCATCATGTGTCACATTCATGTGTCCTCCCAATTTTCATTCATGTTGGGGACTGTTGGAAAAAATGAGAGTATGTGGTTGACTTTGGCATGAATTTTGAGTGGGGCCCGTTTGGTTATTTTGGAAGATTAAGATTGATTTGTGTTCTACTTCATGAATACATTGAAATCATGTATTTACTTGCCAAAACTAATGCTCGGGTGAATGAGAAATTAAAACTCGAAGCATGCCAATTAGAAAGAGTTTATGTTGGTGGGAAAATTAGAAATGTATTTGTCCAGCATAGGAAGTGGATGAAAACAAAACCTACTTTAAATATGGTTGCACTTTGGAATGGTGTAATCATGTGTAGCATAATAGAGGCTCTCTCCACGTACGCGCGCAGGGGGTGCAAATCATAGGTTGAACATTGAACGTGTGCACAATCACGACCTGCGTACACGAATGTAGGACTGAAATGAGCAAAATTGATCCCTTATGAGTGTCTACATTTTGCTACATTTTTATTTTTCAACTGACTTTTCATTTTCTGAAACTTTTGTGGTAATTACCATTAAGTGAATGGACAACTTACGCTCTCAAAAGCCAAATATTTTTGTCTCTTTTTTCCACTTTTCAATACACACAGATTCATCTGAAAATATACAAAAAACTTTTCTGCATGCAATTCTATTTTTTGTTTGCATACATTTTAATTTATGTTTGAGTTTTGGTCGTGATATTGTTCAGACACTAAATCAATTCGTCGAAATAGTATCTGTAGTGCTCAGAATCTACTAATCTTACCGTTGTATCCTGTGAAACGGACGTTCAATTTAAACCTCAAGCACAGACGGTAAGTGGACAAATCTGTTTTAAGGAAACTGTGTAACAATGACCTCAGGTTAAAATTTTTACTACTTAATTTATTTTTCAATTGTTAAATTATTAAATCTGTTATTCAAAATTATATGCAAAAACGGTATGTGGAAATTCGGTATTTAAATTATTGCATATACGGTAATCCTTGCATATACAGTATCTATCTTTTAAATACGGTATCCAGTACTAAAACACTTGTACAACATATGTGAACATTTTTTATGCGTTAATTTTATTACATTAAATATATCATTTATGATATGTGTGAAAAAACCAAATGAAACAACCATTTAAATAATGAAATATGGATCTTATTTTTTAAATTGACTAATTCAACTGAGAAAAGAAATCTAAGTTATACATAAAGAAAAGTGATTTTTAATTACATGCTGAATAAATTGAATTCATGTTATCAATTAATTATTAACAAAATTAAAATTGCCAAGGTGCACACGTCGATGCAACCTTTCAAATTTTTTTATTTGTAATTTATTTCTTTTTGTGAAATAATTATTGTTCAATAGGAACTGAGTGTACTATTTTAAGATTGATAACTCAATGATGCCAGGAAAAAAGAAAAAAAAACATTAATGTATGAAAAAAAGAAAAATGATCAAATATCTGTCCAACCCGGTTTGGTTAACGGGTCTAGAAATGGTAACTGGGTATAACCCTCGAACGTTCTCCACGTGTCCCGTTCTCGCACTCTCGGAGAATCTCTCGTCTTCTCCACCGATTTCCACTTTGAAACTCACTGATACTATCATCAAAATCAACATCGAACTTTGCCGATCTCTCAATCGTTACATTTCCGCCGCTGGACGAATGGAAACTCTGAGAGGCGACTCTTCCAAAACCACCGCTGCCGCCGCGGTGCCCAGAAACGATGAAGACATACGCCGAAATCGAGTTCTATCGAGTAAACTCTACCTCGATCTGATTCCTTCCAAGGTAACACACAAATATTTGGATATTTTGGTTGAACTTGCTCGTTTTAAAGTGGTATCTGAATATCTGATTATCACACCAGAATAACTAAAGTCCTGTTGAACATGTTGCTCTACGAAATACAGGTTCCTTTAATTTATTCGTCTTCATATGATATCGCCTTTATGGGAATTGAAAAGCTGTAAGTAATCTACACTCTTTTTTATTTTGATCAATTTTGTTAACGAGAAAATAATTGTTCAGAGAAACCGGAAAACTATGCTGGGAATTTATTAGTAGTGTGAAAATATCATGGATAGCACACAAGTCTCTTTAACTTTGGTGGAACATGTGGGGAAGACACCCTTTAATAATACACCAAGAAACCGGGCTCAGTCTCTAATCAAGCACCACAAGCCGAATGAACAATCCAACTAAAACCGGCACTACCCAATTGGTTGCTTCAACACTTGTATAGCCCACAAAGAGCTAGGGATGGGAAATTACAGCCAAGTGAATTAGCCACAAAGGCTAATTGAAGAAGAGAGAAAATGGGTTCCACTACAAAAAGGGGCACAAAGCCGC
>CAIGRE010193504.1:0-10639 GCA_903798275.1 Fraxinus angustifolia subsp. syriaca
AAGCAATTAAGGAGTTGGAGAACTATTGGGAGAATCAAGAGCTAGATATTTTCATCTTTACAAATCCAACCAAAATGATTTTTCTATAATCTTTTATTTTCTCTATTATTTTGCTAGATTTGTAATGCATTGTTATAAATATTCTCCTTTTTATCATTCTAATTATTTGTGTTGGGATTTATGGTAATAGCTTAACCTACCTTTGACTAATTTTAATATTTGCTCTTTACTGTTAAAATTGCTTATGTCATTTGTATTTACTATTGAATTTCGTGCTATTCATTTAGTTGGCCAATAAATGTTTTGTTTTTAGTGATTATTGAGAAACTTTTGTACATTTTAGACCACGAAGTAAATATCCTAGGTTTGTGTAGAGATAAAGATATACCCAACCCCAAGTAATCTATTGAGTTGTTTTTATAAAGACTTAAAGCGATTGTTTGGTTTATCGACTAGGTTAAACCAATCAATTAAGATTAATTTCGCTCTAGAGAGGTAATTAGCTAAATTTGAAAAATCGGGTCTAATATTATAAATGAGTAATTTGTTAATTAGCTTGTGGAGGAATTAATTAGGCGGAGATTAAGCGAAACCATAAATCTCAACTACATTTTCGTTCGAAATTTTCCAATTTTTATACTTTCCTAGTTTGTAGGGTTTTAGTTAATTCCAAAATCAAATCTTTATTGTGTGTTTATTTTTATTGTCATAATTAAATTAATTAAATTTGTGTAATCGAAAGTAAACATTCCTTGAGGCAATGACAACTCGGATTCAAAAAGTCCTCTTTATTACTTAAACGCATTTGTGATTTGCAATTTCTTAGCGAATAAGTTTTTGATGCGGTTGTAGGGGGAATATTTTTATTTTGATTACCACTTTAGTTAATTTAAGTTTTAACAATTTTTGTTTAGGTGCGATTTAGCTCATATGTCATCAATATTCTATAAAACTCTTCCAATAGATATGTGTTAATATCTTTGATATTTTCTATCAACCTCAACGAGCTCCAATCCTTCAAGAGAGACTTAAACATTTTACTCACGAGTTCACTATTAGTAAATTTCCCGATTAAAGTCTTAGATACTATGACAATATTGGTGAAACGAGTAATCATATCAATAACATGTTCATTTTGTTTCATAAAGAAAATTTCAAATTTCTTAACCAAAAAATTTATCTTCTAATGCTTGCCAAATATCGTAAAGCGGAATCACACGTATTGATACTATTAAATTTATTTTTATCTAAAGCACAATAAAATTTTTTGTTTTAGCATTTTCTTCATCGCACTCTTCTCTAGGTTTTGAAAATGCTTGATTCGATTTTCCATCAACTTTAATAACTTTTGTAGGCACATATGAACTAAATTCAATAATTTTTCAAACATTATAATCTATTGATTTAACATAAATCATTATTCTAGCTTTTCAATAGTCATAATGTGTACCATTAAATAAAAGATGACTATTTGTAGAATGCCCTTCAAATTTTTCAAGATTGTGACTAGCCATTACTCAAGATTGTGAAATCTTTAAATAAAAAATGAGCACTTTACTCTGATACAAATTGATAGCCTAAGAATAACAAAATAAGAGGGTGGATTAATTGGTTTTTAAAATCTTTTCAAAAAATTAATTTAAATTCAAGAAAGTAAAGGTTAAATAGATTAATTCAAATAATAAACACAAATATGAAAGCGATAAGTAAAAGAGAAATGATGATGCAAATGATATAATTGTGAAAATTCGATCTAAAACAATGATATACTCCTCCTGTCCTCCATCACTAAGCTTTCCGACACGAGCAAAGCATTCTCACTATATTGAATGATTTATGGTGCAATTTAATCTTTTACAACATTTTCGATGACTTACAAACAAGTAACATCGATCCTTATATAATTTCAAGATTTACGGGACCTTAAAATGACCCACAAGTATAACAAAATAATTTTACAATGAACTACTAAATGATACAAATGAATTAAGTATTAAGAGAAGCTAACACTTCGATGAATAGTAACAAATGATAGATAAAGTGTTAGATGAAAACAAATTAGATTCAATCAATCAAAATTTTTCAATGAGAAGATGATGAAGAATTAAATGCAATTTAAGTTCAAAAATCTTCTCAAAATATTTAATAATTAAAAATTTGATTCAATCAATTAAAAATCTCAATTTGAAGAAGTGACAGAAATAGATGTAATGTAAGTTCAAAACTTTTCTTTCAAAATATATATCTCTGTTATGAATGATAGAAATAAGTTAAGTACAGAAAGAGAGATGAAAAACTTCGATGAAGATTATAAAAAGAGTTTGAATCAATAAATAGTTTTCATATGAAAAAAATAAATTAAATGAATGCAATGTAAGCCTAAAATCTTTTCTTAAAATATATCTCACTTAATGCTCTTGAAACTCTTGTGAGGAATTAAAATAGTAAAGGTATTTACAGAGTTTAAAAAGTAAAATATTTGTTGAACTGAACAACCAACCGGAAGTTTGCTTTGTGTCCCGACGATCAAAATAACCGTTATGCATTTGAAATCATAACAGTAAAAAATCCAACCATTGTACCAACTGGACATCCACTGGATGAATCAGATGTCTGCCTTTCACGAATATAATGGAAAGATTTTGCAAAACTTTCTAAGAATTCAGACATCCACAAGCTCAAACTGAACATTTGGCCAGTTTGATCTATTTTTTCCTTTTTTACATCGTTTGATCCGGTTTTAATGTTTTGACGAATGTAGACTTTTGGAATATGTTTTTAACTAGTTTTTAAGGTAAACAATATTTTACAAATATGATCCAAGTTCAAACATCGTTTTGAAAATCGATTTTACTTTTGATAAAAACATTTATTCAAGTGATAATCGAAATAGCCTTTGCCTACAAAATGATTTTTGAACTTTTCTAATTTATCGCTAAAAATCAAAGTATACTAACCTTTACATTGAAACTAAGAAATCTAGATATTTAGCTCTTAGGCTCTCGTCTTGATGTTTCTTTGACATTTAGCTCTTAAACTCTTGATCTTGATTTTTTCTTTGATGTTTGTCTTTTAAGATCTTTTCATGAAGGACTTGTCTTGAATGGGTGACTTTGATCTTGACCTTTTTCACGAGTTTGATTTGTAATACTTTTGATTTTGATCTTTTGACGATCATCGATCAATTTATCAATGAATACTTTGAAGATTATAATTACTTTAAATTCAATTGTTAAGAAACAAGATTAACTTGTTTGTTATAATCAACATTTTAAGGTTATAATCAACATCATATGTGAGTGATTAAGAGAGATTGCTAAACAAAATATAAACATATAACCAACAAAAATAAATAACCACTATCTTCGTCTTGATAGGAGTAATTTTTACGCCTATTCGGGCCGTCAAAAATGGATTTTTGGGAGTCCATTTGATGGAACATTTACTTAATTGGTTAAATATTGGTTATTATCGGATTAACTTGAGTTTTGATGACGTGTGATGGAAAAAAAATGAAAACTGCATAAAGAAGGGTGAAAAAATGAATTGTTTCCTTTTTTCTTCTTCGAAAACTCCGCTTGAAAACCAATTGCAACACGAGTTCTAACCTAAATCTTGGCTCAAAATATACCAACCATTAGCCAACAATTAAGGAGACCTCTCATACCATAAAATACGGTTTTCTTGCATTCAAGATAGGCAAAAAACATTATTTCAAGGGGAATTAAGAGGCAAGTTATAAGGAATACACTCAAGATTGTTTCTTAGTGTTTGGGCAAAGTAGAAGAGGGCGCAGCTGGAGATTATTCAATGAGGATTAAAGAAATTTAAGAATTTGTAGCTTTTCTCTTTTTCATCGTATTTCTCAAATTCCAAATTGTGTTTCATTATTCCCATTTGATTTCTTAAAACTTCGTGGTGTTAGGCTAAACTTTTAGTCATTAAGACATAGATGCACCTTTTATTATACTAGTTTAATATTAATATCAAAACTTTGATGTTATATATTTGTTTATCTTGGATGATTGTTATAAAACTAATTACTTTGCAATTAATTAGCTACTAATTGAATTGTTGTGTGATATTTATTGTATTCGAGAGAAATAATAAGGAATATGGCACATTATAACAACTGATGTGAGCTACAACACAGGATATATATGTATCACTGTGCATTGTATGATTTAAATAGATATTCTCATGATATTAATGCATTTTTTCATATTTGCAAATTTTGTAGAGGTATAGAAATGTCATGTGTTAGGAAAAATTTAGTTCTACTCGAAAAAGATTATTAAACAAAATATGAGAATTAGCCATCATGTATTAATAAATGGGGGAATTGAAGTCTTAGTGTGTTTTTTTAATTGGTTTCACAAATGCTTTCTTATTTTCTAATTAGATTTGTTTAGATAATTAATATTAGAAATCAACAATCATGTATTGGCTATTCGATTAGTGTTGGTATTAATTAGAACTAGAATAAGTACATAGTTTTCATGGAATGATACCTTATTCTCTACTTTTTTACTTAGCTACGATACTATAAACTTGCTGTGTTTCGTCAATCATATTATTCAATGTTGACCTTATATATAAGAAATGCTCGCAAAATATGAACTATACAAGTGCAATCAAGATGAAACAGAAAATGATGGAGGAATTGTGTATTTCATTCTGATTCCTTTTCTCTATATATACATGTACAATTGACCTTGCCTGTAAAGCATTTACAAAAGGATATTCTAATCATTTCTACATTTGTGGAAATTTTTTTTTTTAGCAAGTTGTATAAAAGGACTAACAAAAACCAGAAAAGGAAACTTCAGCTTTCAATTCCATAAGATCCTTTCATTTCATTTTCTTCCAAATTCTTGTGATCCTAAACTTCCATCAGCAAATTATTGTCAATGATCCCACTGCTGAATCGCTGGAATCCTTGTTGGCAATTACCTTTCGATTCTTCGTACTTCAACAGCCTCCCCTCAAGATGGAGTGCAGATGTTTTCTGTTCCCATCTTGGCTAGATGAGAAAAAAATTAGCCGAACATACAATGGCTTGATTAACATATCAGTAAATTAAGAGGTACTGTTTACATGCTTAGTCACAATACTCCCATCTTGAACTTTATCAAGCTAGCTCTGTGTTTAGTTCATTCGTGAACAAATGGAAATGCTCTATTTATAATTCATGAAGTATCTAAGCTAGCTTAATTTACAACACACACTGGCTAGGGCTCTGTACTCAGGCTCAGCTGATGACCTAAAAATTGTGTTCTATATATTAGATTTTCAAGACACTAAATGAGAACCAATGGAAATGCAATACCCTTTCATTGATCTTCTTGTATTTGCGCATGTCTCCCAGTTCGAATCACAATAGGCTCTAAGCTTTATGGTGTATGTCGAATGATAAAACAATCTTGATGATCCTTTGATTTACCTCAATAGTTTGTAAGCTACATTCAAATGTGAGAGCCTAGGAGTCTGCATAAATTGGACTGCATATAAAATGTTGGGTCCAATTATACCCAAATAGAACAACCTTCCAATGAGTCTCCTATTTATTGAACGATCTAGGATAGGTTCTTCTTCATCCTTCGAAAGTTTGAGGTTTTTATCAAGTAGTATTTTGGGTTGTTTTGATCTAATTGTTCCAAAATCTCTTAATATATCCAACGCATATTTTTTTGGAAAATATAAATCCCTTTTTCACATCTTGCTACCTCTATATTGAGAAAACACTTCAATACCACTAGGTCCTTGATTTTGAATCTGCTATTGAGAGAGGCTTTGGGATATGAGATGATATTCATATCATTGCGAGATACCATGATGTCGTCTACTAAACCAAAACTGTAGTAAAGGAGTCTTTGGTGACTCTTGTGGATAAGCTGTAAGCCTTAGACTGCTGGAAACCTTGTTGAACAATAAATCCAGATAGTTTAGAGTTCTATTGCCAAGAAGTTTGCTTTAAGCTTTACAAACTTTTCTTAGAACTCGTAAAACTTTTACTGTCCCTCCTTAGAATACCCTTGTGGAATTACCATATATACTTCATCAAATGCATTATTTACATTGAAGTGGTGCAAAAACCAGCTCTTAGTTGCTACCACAGAAAGTAAGGTATGAATAGTCACCATTTTTGCAAGAGTGGAGAAAGTTTTATGGTAGTCTAGCCTATCTTACTGCGTATAGCCCTTAGCGACTACTCTGGCATTGTACCTTTCAATGCTTTCATAAGCATTGAATTTAATTTTGTAAACCCACTTACTATACTACCTTTCAGGAGACAAGTTGGTAAGAACCCAACTCTAGTGCATCTATCTCAGCTTTCATGGCTTTACACCACTCAACACATTTTTAGGTGCAGATAGGAACTAAGTGCGGTATGTGTTGAAATAGAAGTGACAAAGGCTTTATAATTGCTTTATAGTTTGTGATAATGTAACGCATAAAGGAAAAGGAGTACCTGACTTTGTATGGACCTTATCCCTGTTCAACTCCTGCGAATGAGGAAATGAGTGAGAAAGCTGTTGACAAATGAAGCTTTGTAGATATGAGGGTGCTTTTCAGTCTGTGAATACTTTAGGAAAGTGAGGGATCATTTGAGATGTGCTAATGCTTTCTTTTTACTGTTGTATTTTGTTGCGGGGGGTCCCCACACACGATTTTTGGTGAATGATACATCTCTCAAGATAAAATTGTTTCATATAAAACTCACACCCAATGTCACTCCTTGCAATTTTGGTTTTAGATCCAAATTGGGCCTCAATCATTAAATAAAAGTTATGTAAAGTATTACTAGAATTTTATTTGAAATTTAGGAAATAAACCTAGGCACAATGACCAAATAACCACGATAGTGAGAAAATATCTTGATCCTTTATTAGCATTTTCATTATAAGGACCCCACAAGTCACAATGAATCGATTCAAAACTATTTTAGGTTTTGTGCTAGCTAACATGAAGGGGTCACTTACGAAGCCTAGCTAAAAGACAAATAGAACAAGGCCCCATTTGTACTGGCGGCCTTGGGAACAATATCAAGCTTCATTAAGTCTATTCTAGAATTTAAAGGATGACTTAACCTGCCAGAGATTAAAATCATCATGACTACTAACTACAGAAGAAGAAATGTTTATTTTGGTTTGCGTGGGAAGATAATACTTCATTCAAGGTTGTTGGAGAAACATTCTTTTGGAGAGTATGATATAGACTTTACCTCACCTTACCCATTCCAATCGTCTTCCAAATTGAAAGGTCGTATATAAAACATGACTAAGGGAAGAAAATCATACAACATTTAGAAGTTTGAGTTGGTTTCCTAGCAGATATAAAGTTGAAGGAAAAAGATGGAACACACAGTCTTCCAAGGTCAATATTTCCATTACTTTGATAGTTCCAATATGAGTGACAGTGACAACATCTCCATTTGGGAGCGCCACTTAGTGAGAAATTTCTACTTTGGTGCTTTGAACTATTAATACCTAGACTAGTTAATAAAACAATTTGTCTCAATTATATGTTCCACCAAAAAATAAGCCAATCGGTCAAAACTTCCAACGGGTAGTTTTAAGTACAATTCTGACTAGAGCGACTCAACACCTTTATGTTTTGCGAATAATAATCTATTATAGGATTAAGTAAGGAAGATCACATATATATATGGCGTGAAGAACTAATCCATTAATCAAGATGCAAGAATACAATAGTCTTGGTTTAGTAATTTCGTAAAATTAACTAAAGCAATCAAATGCAAATAAAGAACAACTCAATCGTTTTCTTATTCCTTTTGTCATGTTGAAGAAGTGGAATCAAATCCTCCGATCTTGACTTTATCACCACTTCACTATTGTATTCAATCATAACTACCACTTGGATTAAGATTCATCAATCTTAGCTTACGCCAAGTGGTCTGATCCTTAAACAGAATTATATCACTCACCGCAGGGTGTGTTCTCTCTGAGTATGACTAGAGAACACATGCTTTGTTTTGAGATGCTGAGTTGAATATTTTGTCGATTAGAACTTGCTAAAATAGGTCATAATGCTTCTCAACATCAAGGTGGTTTGCTGAGTGTATGAAAATTTTCTCCCGAAGCCTATTCGATCCTTAATGTCCCTCTTCACTTATATAAAGATTTCCACAAGGCCCGAACATCATTTACCTGAAATAATAACGTTATGCACGGTAAGAATCACATAAGATATGATTGATATGGTCCATAGTTGAATTAAGAAAAAGATTTTCTAATATAATATTCCCTTCATAATTATTTGACTTATCAACCTTGTCCAAGATGATAAGTAAATAATTCTGAATATGTGCTTTTAAGGTAAGTAAGAGTGACACCTTATTTAGGTTTTAGAAACCTTAAGGAAATCGCGGCCACAATTTTAAAGACCTATAGCACCCGACTGGTGGACTTCACTGTTGCACATATTTTTGGAACATGTTTGGACATTAAAAATCATTCTAATGTAAACAAGCTAATAAATAAAAGATAAGTAAAAATATAGCATATATTTTACTTACATGAACAATGTGGTCGAAGAGATCATGTAATTTATTGCTCCAGTATCGAGGCCCATCAGAAAGAACATTAGGTTTGATACTATAAATAGAGACATATAGAGGGACCATAGATTTTGGGCATTTGAGCAGCCTGATTCGAAAAGGATGGGGTGATGGTTTGAACTTGATTAACCAAATGAGTGTCAGCACGAGCATGTTAAAGTTTGAGTAAAGCCATAACCTGAGCATATTGGTCATGAGTAAAAAACACTTGGCTATTGTCACTTACATGCTCCGATGATAGAAGGGCACTGGTTTGATTAGAAAAGCTTCCATTGCCTCTATTCTTTCCATGAAGTTTGTGGTCTCGAGGGTATCTATGTATCTTAAAAGCATTTTTCTGTTTTGTCTACACAAGCATTTGACAGTGCATACATGTTTGCCTATTGTGTTTGCTTTGAAATACCTCTCATTAGAGTGTCGTGCAGTAATATTTCTTGTAAGAGACTCTATTTTGCCTTCCCATATCTTTTTCCATGTGATGCAAGTGCCATGATCTCATTGGTAAGAGCATAATAGAAACCTGCATTCTTTCTTTTCTTGTTGGATGATTGCGTATACCTCATTAAATCTGGGAAATGACTTAATCTGTAAAATCTGAGCCTTAAGATACTTGTACGAATCATGAAAACCCATACGAAATTTCATTGCCCAATCTCTTTCCTAATAATTTACAATCGTCTTCAACCATCCACATGTGCAGTTAGGAATGTACACATAATTTATTAGTTCATTGAGAAGAGTTTTCAATTTTTAGAATTACATACTCATAGTGTCTTGGTTTTGTACTATGGTTGCAATTCCCTACCTCACTTCATAATTTAAGGTGTATTTTGTTGTCCAAAATGCTACTCAAGCTCCAGTCAGTTGATGAGCATGTTAAACTATTCAAATAAAAAGAACGATATATGCAAAAGAAAATGCTTTTCTACCACACATCTTATTGAATTTAAAAGCCTTATATAGGCAATGCACCACCGAGTAACTCCATAAATATAGCACATAAATGGGAATGCCGAAAACAGACTCTAATGAATTTGAAATGGACCACTAAATCACTAATTTAGTTTCCTAAAAACTAGGACAACCAACAAACCTACTAACAAAAACAATAAAACATAAATAAATGAAATTACTTAAATTCCAACATTCTCTCCCTTAAACATTCAGTTTAATATGACTCATCAAATGCAGTAACTCCAAGCAGCTTCCTTAACTTCTGAAATAAAGGCAACTTTAATGGCTTGGTCATTATATCAGCAATCTGATCTTCACTATTGAAGATCACTATTGAAGTAGAAAAGATCAATGATTCCATCCTTTGTAAGGTCTCTTAGAAAATGAAACTCCACATCTATGTGTTTGCTTCTACCATGAAGAACAGGATTTTTAGAAAGTTTAATGGCAGAACTGTTGTCACACAAAATTGCAGTGGCTCCCTCTTGCTTGAAATGGAGCTCGTTAAGTAATTTCCTCAGCCAAACTGCTTGACAAGCACATGCAGTTGCAGGTACAAACTTTGCTTTAGTTGTTGATAAAGTGACGATTGCTTGCTTCTTTGAAGACCACGAAACAGCTTCGGAGCCAAGCATAAAAACATATCTTGAAGTGCTCTTTCGATCATCTAAATCTCCAGCATAATCACTATGAGTAAAACCCAGCAAATCTGATTTTTCTCCCTTCTTGAAGTACAGCCCAAAATTTTTTGTACCTTGCAAGTATCGAAAAACCCTCTGGCAGCTAGAAGATGCATCTCTTTTGGATACTCCATGTACCTACTAATGAGACTTACAGCATGCATTATATCAGGCCTTATAGCAGTCAGATACATCAGACTCCCTATGATTTCCTTGTAAAAAGTGCTGTCAACTGTCACACCCCATTCTTACATTATACTAACTAGTGTGGAAATACTATCAGCGACTTGACTTCGACATCCAAAATTCACCTACATTTTTTTAGAAAAATGAAGGCATCTCTGAAAGTATATTCGAAACTAAAGATCATAACCCAACATATTTATCCTACGGTTATAAAAGTATTTCCACACTAGTTAGTATA
>CAIGRE010193701.1:0-11535 GCA_903798275.1 Fraxinus angustifolia subsp. syriaca
GTGACTCTTTTATTTATATAGGAAGATGAGTTTTCAATAGTATTTTTAAAAGAATGTGTGGTTAGAAAGTACGTACAAAATATTTTATTGTTTGAATGTGTGACTGAAAATAATCATGTAACAAAAGAGTTTTAAAACAATAAGTACCAAACAAGATAATCTTATATTTGATTCTTATTATTTCAAAACTCATTTTTTCTCTAACTCGTTTCCAACTACACATTCTTAAAATAAAATCCTCGTTTGAAATCTATTATATTTATTCTTGGGAAAAATGTATTTTGTAATGGAATTTTTTTAAGATTTGTGGTTTAAAAAGAAAAAAATGGATTTACGTCTAATATTATTTTATTGGATAACGTGGTTAAAACGAAAAAAAGTGCATTTTAAAATTAATGGAGTCCAAACAAGGCAAAATATTTTGCTCCTATATCCAAAATTTTTTCTACATTTTAATCACATTCTCTTAAAGTTCGCTATTATAAAACTTATTTTGATGAATGGACATCAAACATAGGCTAAATTTTATTCGCAAGTGAAAACTTTTAATTTGCTTTGATTGAGTCATTAAATTTCAATTTCAATTTCAATTTTAAATCTCAACACCGTTATATTTAGTCACATATCGTCCTCCAAAGTCCAAACTATTAGAAATTGCTCATTTGACAATCTACAGTAATTAATCGTCCACGTAATCGATAAGTGACTCATTAGAAGCAAAAAATGAAAAAGAATAAAAAATACAAAAAGGTTACTATGGCGTCTTTGATTCAAAAGGCTGAAATGTGCAGCTAGAGATGCAATGCAGCATAAGTAACCATACGAATTCTACAATTTGACTCTCATAATATTATCTAGAATACTCTAAACTACGATCTCAATTTTAATAATATATTTTTTAAACTTTAATTGTCAAACTCTACAATTTGGTCTTGGATCCAAATTTGGTTACAATGTCACTTACTATTATACTAATGGAGTCAAATTAATTAGGCATCCAATTTCCATTTTGTAAATGTTCCGAACCTAACTAAAATTTTCCCAGAGATTATATAAAGCAAAGACCAGTGCTTCATTCTTCATGCACAAAATAAAAAAAATGGAAGATTTAGAGCGTAAAAATGGTAATTTGGGTGTGTTTGAACCTGGTAATTTGAAGGTACAAACCATTAAAGTGAAGAAATCAGATTCTGCTCCTCCTCCTCCTCCGACTCAGTTGTACATTGTTGCACCAGTTTCAGAAGGGACTTATCCTTTGTTACTATTCTGCCATGGCTATTGTGTTCAGAATAGTTGGTACTCTCAGCTCCTGCATCATATATCTTCCCATGGATTTATTGTTGTTGCTCCTAAGGTACTCTCTCTCTCCCTCATGGCACATACACGGTAGAGAGATCTCGACTGATGCTATCATCAAAGTTTTGGTGGACACACAACACGATTGTAATCATGTGATATGTTTTTGTAGTTTTACAAGTGCATGCTCATTGCCCTCAATAATGAAGTAAAGACAGCAGCCAAGGTCCCAGACTGGCTATGCACAGGCCTTCAATCCGTGCTCCCACAAAAGGTGCAACCAGATCTCTCCAAAGTTGCTCTTTTGGGCCATGGGAGAGGTGGTAAGATAGCATTTGCTCTAGCATTAGGCCATGTCCCGACCTCCCTCAAATTCAAGGCACTACTAGGAATCGACCCAGTTGCCTGCCCTGACCCGCCAACCTGGCCAGAATCCAAAATCCTCACCTATGTTCCTCGCTCTTTCGATCTCTCAATCCCTGTTGGGGTGATAGGCACCGGCTTGGGTAATCAGCCAAAGTGTGTGATGCCACCTTTCGCCCCGAATGGAATTAACCATGCAGAGTTTTTCAACGAGAGTAAACCACCTTGCTCTTATTTTCTTGCTAAGAATTATGGTGGGTGCGATATGTTAGATGAATCGAAGGCGGCTTTGGCTAGTTTGGTGTGTAAGAGTGGAAAGGGTTCGAAAGCATTGATGAGAAAGGGTGTTGGAGGGATTGTTGTGGCATTTCTTAAGGCTTACTTGGGAGGCCAAGATGATGATCTCAAGGCCATTGTGGATGCACCCACAATTGCTCCTATAACTCTTGATCCAGTTATTTTTGTCAAAGAATGAAATAGTTAGTGATTTTTTTCAAGTGATTGTATACCTAAGGGATTGAATATTTTCTAAAGTTTGTCCTATTTAAGTATTTAAAAGTTTAATAAAATGGGGAAGAATATTACATTTTAGTATGTTGATCACACTATAACCTCACCCCCACAAAAGAACACCTAGCCTGCCGTTCTCTGTGTTTCCCTTGATGGACAGTCATATGAAGTACAAGATAACCCAAGAATGTGAGTACTTTATCTTTCAACTAGTAGCAGAACAGATAATAACATCAGATAACGGAATCTGGGTCAATAACAGTTATTTGTATAAGAACCAGCTGATATTCAGTCACACAAAAATTGACTTTTTTTTATCATAGAATCACTGCAACACCGCAATAATTTAACCCAAATATTTTTGTCTTTAAAATCACAGCCTAACATAAAAATTCTAGAAAATCCACTAAACGTCTCTTCCCTAAGCACATTCATCATTTGATCAAAGCTAAAGCATCAGGATGACGATAACCACACACAGCCGAGTGCCATATATTGCAGTATCACTCAATCACTTGTGACACTGATACACAGTTGCAAGTTTCGTTCAACCAGAACCAAGCTCAATGACTGTCTTAAAATTCACCCCTTTATCATATTTTGTTTCCTTAGGGAACCCGAACATTCCATCTTTACTTCTATTAATCTCCATATGAATCATCTAGCTATCCAGTTCAACAAGACATTCTATTACTAAGGCAATCCAAAAATTTAAGACCAAAGCCACTAAGGTGTCTACAAATAAGGCGCACAATCCAGCAATCAACAGGGAGTAATAACTACTCCATCATTCTGAACTTGTTTGCAAAAATAAGAAAGAGGAACTAATATTTAACACCTCAATATTATTTTTTATACTTCTCACAATACCCTTTTTACATCAAAATGCATAAATATATTTAACAAGATAATAACAGATAGATCTAAGTAAAACATTACTACACACTGACTAGCAGTGCATCTGCTGAAGCTAATTCAACTTTTTTGGGCCAAGGTCCCGTGCTAGTCACTTTAGATGGATACATCATATGTTCTATGTGCTCTAAAATGATTTCAACAAAAATATAGTAATCACTTTATATTCTTTATGCATACATTTTTGGTCATCTAAAGGCTTTCAAAATGAAAATGTGAATGTCCATTAATATTGTTCATAGAAGCATCCCGATTCTGAAAATAGAAGCTGTGACAAACAACACATATATTACTATGCTATGCTATCACAAATATCACAAGCTACACATATATATTGCTTGATGTCTATCCAATTGATAAAATCATATTTCCACATAAATGCATGGACAAATATATCAAATAAAGGGGCCATTGTAAATATAGTGATTATACTAAACAAGTTAGCAATAATAAGAAAGGAACTGCATAGACAAAGCATTATAGTCACAAAGCCAAAACAGTAAGTCAAATAGATTATTGAGGCACACCGAGTCAAAGAGTTTACTCTTTGAAGAGAACTTTTTACTTAAATCTGGCCTTTCTAAAGGCCATCCTTGCCTTTTCCACTACTCAATCATATGAAAATCACTCAAAAGCTGTGCAACAACCCAAATAAGTATTAAGCTAAGGTATGGCATAAGTTGAGTGCAATATGCCACAAGGCAAATAATATAATCAAACAAACAAGAGGCACTTTTCTAGTTCACCTCACCAGAGGGCAAAAGAATTACACGTGCCTAACTATTAGTGTGTCAAAGTAAGCATGATTAATAAAAGCATCCGTAACAAGTCATGATAAAGGGAGTACACTGAACATCTAACAAGAGTAGAAATGGATAAATACACCACTTATTCATTGAAACCTTTAACAATTCATCAAAAACCCCATTCATTTCAGGGACGCCAATTATAATCCAAACAGCACGATCAAAATTCGCACCACAACAACAAATATTAAGTTACCCGATTCACCTCAATGAATTTATCTCATCCTTTGCTCATTCTATTTCAAATCTATAATATGTTTGATTCTCATGTATATGTAAAGCACAAAAATTTTAAGAGCCCAAAAGAATTGTTACCACCATAAACTGATTATCCTGCAACTAAGCAGTCGCTCCATCAGCATTAGTGGTGGGTTTAGCATTGTACAATGCCTCCTCTCTGCTCTTCTCCTCTTCAATTAACTTCTTTTTATTCTTCTCGATTGCAGTTGCCACTTCAGCCGGCATATACTTCTCATCATGCTTGGCCAAAACCTCTGCGGCCGCAAAAAAGCACTCCAAGCCCCTTGCTTTCTCCGTAATTCCCAACTTATTGCTACTCCTCAAAATGCCCTCCTCCTTTTTCCTAACTTCCTCATCAAATGGCTTAATAAACCCCTCCACCACAACGGAATGCCCTTCTCGGAAAAGATCCGGCAAACTGCCTTCGTATTTGACCAAAATATCCGTGATCAGGTCCGTAATTACGAATTGGGTTTCTGGGGAGGAGGGTAATTGGGCAACACTGTTTTCCAGTACTAACCCGCCAAGCCGGAATTTTGATTTGCTAGGATTAGAGTTGTACTTTTCCAGGGCGTCTGTGGGGGTGATGTAGAACACGAGCTGATCTTGGAATTGATTGAGTACTATAACTATAAATCCGGCGATGCAACTGAAGGTGATGGCGTAGGTCCAAAGGCGGCGGTTTTGGAGCTGGCGAGCTCGGGCCCCGATATCGGGCTTGTTCGTACGGGCCGGTCGGATGGAGCGAGTGGATAGGAAACGGAGGTTGAAAGGGAGGAAGGGTTGTCGGGAATGGGAAAGGATTGGCGGTTCGTGGAATTTGAGGAGGGAATATAAAGGGTGGGGTTTAGGGAAGACGGTGGTTGTGCTGATGGTAAAGTGGTGTCGGAGAAGGGAAAGGGGGTGGTGATGGTGGTGTCGCCAGTGGCGGCAGCGGAGTAGGTGGGAGGTGAATCTCGATGCCATTGCGAAAACAAACAATTTTTTTTCCGTGGAAAGTTGTGGAAAATGAGAAGGGAAAATTATTATGGGTTTGAATAATTTTTTTAGCTAAAGACCATGAGGACTCAAATACTGCATATTAAAACAATTGGGTACCTAAATGTAAATACAAATCAATTGAAGATCCAAATATTACATTACTTGAATATTATGGACCCTAAGTGTAATATTTCCAATTAACTAGTTGTGGCCAAATTTGAATCTAAAACTAATAGATTTTTCAAAGGGAATTGCTAGTAGTACATAATTTGGTGTACATAAGGGTATCATTCCCCTCACATGAGGATGAGATCCACTAAAATAAAATATTTTTTATTTACACGGTCTCACCTCAATGTGAGGGGGTGGATACCCTCGTGTACACCAAATTACGTACAACTAGAAATATCCATTTTCAAATTACTTCCTAATCAATCAAATTTATTTTAAAACAACTTCTAAGTACAATCAAAAATAAAATTAACATCGTGAAAACTATTTTTGGGTTTACCATGCAACTAAGACGAATTATAAACGTTAGTTAGAACCAACCTATTACCATTTTCATTTATTGGTGATAGGATAACAAAAAATTTAGAGCTCACATCTATTTTGGAGACCTGTATTTTTGGTAAATAATTGTCCGAGCATGGTCACTGCGATTCCTTCTCCAAAAGTTACGAGACTATTTTGTTGAGTTTTTTTTAAAAAAAGTTAGTCTTACGAGCCGTTATATTTCAGTCCACTCATCGTGACGATTTTGAGTACCTATTCATTTCAGTTCAAAGCATTGAAGTAGGGTGCATCCAGAGTTTCTTCGAGTGATATGCTGTCATTGTGTGCATTATGGTGTTGCCATAATGTGGACGCACTCTATTACTCTATATGGCATCACGACTAGCGACATAAAATACACACGATTTGCAATGGGTGAGGAGGGGATGTTCACACGAAGCGGTTTAAGGTAACACGATACTACCATGATGTGTACACGATGCTGTCATTACGTGTGCCAGCCGTATATATAAAAATAGAATAATTATCAAAACTTCGATGTAACTATGGGTGACAAGGGCAAAAAAGTAAATGGAGAAGAAATACAGATCGCCTACGGCGTTGCCCAATCAATATAGAGCGTTGGTTGGGTAAAGCGTACAAAAAGTAATACACTTCTCAGAAATCAATACTGGTATTTAAATATTCATCTCTCATTCATATTTTTCATTCATTTTCTCAATTTAATTCGAATAAAATCCCATATTTATCAAATAAATCAAAAAAACAAAAAAAAACTATAGCCTTCTCCTTTTCTGATCTCTATTTTTTCAACGGTCAGTCTCTTAATTTTTTTCTCTTTTTATTGTTCGGATACGTGTTATTATGTGTGTATTTTGAATTTGGATTACGGATCTGTAAATCTGAGGAATTTTTGAAATTGGGTAATTGATTAGATATTCAATATTTGAGTATCGCAGATGAAGATATGCGTTATTTCTGATTTTATTTTAATTATGTTCTCTGTTTTTTTTTTATTCCTGAAATCTTGATTTTGATATTGCTTGATTTAAGAACAAAATATTGTCCTGATTTAGGGGGAAAAAAAACTCTCGTGGAGTTTACGGTTTTCTTTTTTAGAATTTTGATTTTATTTTTTAAGCAGAAGTTTTTTTTTCTTTTGTTATCTGTTGATTAGAATGCTTAATAATTTGCTAAAGATGGGATCTCTTTGAAAATTAATATACAGTATAGCTTCAAGATTCTCAAATTCTATTTAAAGAGATTTATTTTTTCATAAAATATTAATTTTCAGTAATAAGAATTCCTTTAAAAATACTTTCTTATCAGTTAGTGTTTTAAACTCAAAGCCCTGCAAAGGCTAAAGGATTCATTCAAGTATTGATTTGCTGTTATATGAATATGTATTTTCCACTTTATGAGCTCGCATTTATTTTATATTTATAGATTTCTGTTTGAATGCTTCCTAAATTCTGAATGTCTTTTAGTTGCTTTCCTAATTTGTAATGTTTGTATAACAGAAAGCTCGGTTAGTTTCTTTTAGGTTCAACGAGAAGATAAATTTAGCATATCATTTTACATGTTAAATTCATATTGTTATTCGCGTGTTGAAGAAGATAATTTTAGCATGTCATAATACACGTGTTGTTGAATTCAATGTATTTGTTTTGCAGCTGACATAAGTTAAAAATATTCTTTCCTTTTAGCATGGAATTTGTTCTTCCAGTCGAAGTAACTAAACACTTCGAATTGAAGTAATAATATTGTGGAATCATCATAATTTTCGCCTCTACCCAAAGAATCTTTATGAATTATACCCTTCCATTCTTCCATTTCTTTAAGATGGCAAATTTATTCTATGAAGTTATGGTACTGTGAATTTATATGACTTTGGTGCCACAGAAGTTTCAAAATGGAGCATGAAGAGACCGGATGCCATCCTTCTCAGGAAGGTCCTATTTTGTGCATCAACAACTGTGGCTTCTTTGGGAGTCAGGCAAACATGAACATGTGCTCCAAGTGTTACAAGGACCTGATATTGAAACAAGAACAAGCTAAATTCGCTGCATCATCAATCGAGAACATCGTCAACAGATCAACTAGTGACAACGAGAAGGAATCTGCTGTTGCTGACACTGCAAACGTGCAAGAGGACTTGATGCAGGTGAAGGCCATATCCGTGCCATCATCCAATTCTTCGACCTCTTCTGAGGCAGGTGAGCCTAAGGCAAAGGGCGGCCCTAGTAGATGCTACTCTTGCAAGAAAAAGGTTGGCTTAACTGGGTTCAAATGCCGATGTGGTAGCCTCTTTTGTGGGTCCCACCGTTACTCGGACAAACACGACTGCCCATTTGACTACCGGAGCGCAGGTCAGGATGCTATAGCAAAAGCCAACCCAGTTGTCAAGGCAGAGAAGCTCGATAAAATCTAAGAACGAACATTACTTCAGAATATAATCTGTTAAATTATGGCATATCGGATCTGTCCGATTAAAACATCTGCAGGTTGGAAGTTCTATATCCATTGTGATGGGACAGGAATTGCGTTTCTTAGCGCTTTGTATGTTCTGGTTTGGTGGAAAACATTGTGATTTGTTGGGTTTGTGTCAATTTAGATAATTTCTGAGTGGTATATGCAATTTCTAAACATCCATGAGACTATTGTGGTCTGCTTGTAAATTGTGCTTGTGTCTTCTAGCATGCCTTGTCTTGCATAAATTCCCAACTTTGTGAACATCCATCCACATTGAAATTTGAGGACTTGACAGTACAAGAAAAAATAAATTGTGTTGTTACTCTCCATATATCTATAATTACAACTGGACGTCTACAATGCTGTTTTGTTAGGTTTCGACATGGTGGTTTAGTCCACGACTAGAAACTATCAAAAGATGTTTCACTAGCTTATAAGCACATGCTTACCAAATAAGCACTTATCTTTATTTGTTACATTCCTAGCGTAGTAGTGTGTCCAGGAACATTTGCCACCTCCAAGACTCATTGCATAAGAAGGCAAAGATTATGTAAAATCAAAAATAAAAAAATTGTCTTGGGGCAAATTCTCCACATGCCTATTATTATCACTCTAAACTCTGAAACACAGTTTTGTCAAGTTGCGACATGGTTGTTTAGCCCACGACTAAAATTATCACGAAAAAGTCCAAATCAGAGCAAGAAATCAAGATCTGAGAGAAATCCTGTGGGATTCAGCTTCAAGATACTTGCAAATCCTCTCCATAACCTCCCTACCCTTGGCACTATTCTGTTGGAATCTGTCCACACATCTCTGCTCTATCTTCTCTGCCATCGATGCCAGAGATGACAAGGGCTTGATCTGTATGCTAGTTTCCTGCTTGCAAATAGTCCACTGATTTGGGTTCTCAGGATGGGGTTCGTATCTGATCTTCTCTTCCACTTCAATGAACTTCTGGAGACTGATATTACGGGTTGCAAGTTGCATCGAACAAGATTGTGAATCAACGACAGTTGATTCAACACAGTGGCATATATCCTGACCAATGATCTTGCGAACAAACCATGGTCCTGGAGCATGGATGGTGATAGCTCGAGTTGTGTACAGCTTCCCGGAACTAGGGTCAAGCTTGTGATTCAGAGTGTCAACCTCAAGGATGTGAGATAGACTGCGTTTGTTCTCGGGGTCAGCAAACTTCGCCATGATGCTGCTGTGACTCGTTCCCATGGGTGCTTGTAAGTGTGTTCTTGGGAATACGCTCTAACCATCCTGTTTTGTCTTAAGTACTGCATCAAGGTAAAGAAAGGTGATAAAAAAAAGACATGAAACACATCAAGTTTTGTTTCCCTCCATCAAGCTCTGTCATGTACACTAGAAACGTTGTTACCAAGAGAGGGCATACCGTACAACAACAGATAATCCCGGGAGTCTTACCAAAATAACTGGATATCACTATTCACCACATAGACATGTAAATTTCAACCCACTCTATGCTCCTTATCTTTGGCTTCTTTGTCGTCCCTCTATGAGCATATTTGGCTAAGCTTAAAAAGTTACAAGTATATACACAAGTTATGAAAAAAATACTTATCCTTTGGTCAAATTTGAAATAAGATACTTATTCTGATAGTGAATAAGTATTGTTTCAAGAAAGCACAACGTCCATTTAGAAGTAATAAAAAACCGTTACTTAAAAGTAACTTAAGTCATTTTTTATAACCAAACATATATAGAACCGGACAACAAACTCTCCTAAAGTTTTGAAATAAATACTTGTCCACCGGTCAATGTTTGAAATAAGATACTTATTCTGATTGTGAGTAAGAATTGCTTCAAGAAAGCACAACTTCCATTTAGAAGTAATAAAAAATTGTTACTTAAAAGTAACTTAAATTATTTTATAATATAACGACAGACTCCTAACTCTTGGTGATACAGCTTGACAATAAGACCCAGTTATTGGTTTTACAAAATATAGTAACCAAGTAGAAACTTGCAACATGAACAAAGGAAAGTGAATGTCTTTTCCCCGAATTCTCACAACTTCAGGCACACAAAGGCAAACTTCTCACAAAATGTTTCGTAGTCGCTAAAGGATCCGTATCAAACCCAATTCATAAGAGAAACAACTACCCCCACAAAACATCGTGCCAATCCTAAGAATATTCTTAAAATTATATCACATTATGCTGCATTCCACCTATTACCTGATATTTCACTGTAAAGAAGACGGAGATAAGTTTCACAATCACCAATCCTTTATTACATGGCTACTTAGAATCTAAAACTTTACATTGTAGTTGCTAAAATCATACATGAGCAAAGCTTGATCAAATGTACAATTGCAAACAAACATGTTTCAAACACAAGAAGATAAACTCTAATTTGTGGTATCCTAACCATTAGGAAAACAAGGTTTAAGCAATCCCAAACAAAAAATTTTGTCCCATCAACAAGCAAAGTATTAAACTCAAATTTCAACTTTTCCTATGAATGTGGAAGGGGTATCATCAAACTAAAATTCCAAGTTTTGAGATGAATTTGAAGAGGGCATTTTCCTCAGTGGTATAACTCAACAAAATCTTCTAAAACCTGAAAATTAAAGCTTCGTAAGGCTTTAACAATTATACTTTTAAAAGAAAAAAAAAATCCTTTCCATAGATACTGAAACAAAAAATTCTAAAAACCAATAAATCAAAATAAAAGAAATATCAAATTAATATACGACCAATTGTTTATAACGACATAAATCTCTCCTAAAATCAGCACTTGAATTCAATTCCAAATCCATCATTTATCGACCAAACGATCGAAAAATCTCACCAAAATCACATCCAAATATCTGAATCACTTGCACAATCAAGCAATGCATAGATAAATAACTAAAAAAAATAAACAAATTAACCATTTACGCATCACATCAAAGAGATTATAACATTAATGAACACGAGTAAGATCGAGATTAACACACCTTTTCCTCCGAATAAGGTTCAAAACTGACTGTTATAAAGAGAATATTCAGAGCACAAAAATTGATTATGCTCTATCACTATGCACAGTGCTGATTATGTTCTTGAATTTTTCAATTTCTGATTTTCATGCGAACAGTGCAGAGAAATGCAGGCCTGTTACGGCAGTGTACGAGCCCTAATGCTGAGGCGGTTACTGCCTGCCACGCACTTGTTTCTAAAATAATTTAAGGGTGATTGTATTGTCGAAGCTCATTTCCATGAACGGATATAGGACCAAATTAGAAGCCATTAAAAAAAAAAAATTAATTAATTAAATTTTCATATGAATTTTTTTTTCACAATTTTCTACCAATGGGACAAGGACTCGATCGCCCCTACATCCAGGGACGGATCCAGGATTGGATCCAAGATCGCGCTACAAATTTTCAAACCAGGCTAATATGCGAAAAAAAAAAAAGAAAAAA
>CAIGRE010193725.1:0-14428 GCA_903798275.1 Fraxinus angustifolia subsp. syriaca
GTTATACAATGATTGGCATCAGAAATATGTATTATTAAGAGTCTGTTATCAAGGTAAGGACCCAAATTTCTTGTGGGGTGAGATTAAGCTAACATTTTGGGAAAATGGATGCAGTAACCTAATATGGAAATCATTGTTTTAAACATCTATTTGAGGCTTACGCTTTCAAACTATCAAACCAAATATTATTGTTAACTAGGCTGTTATCTTGGCCGGTGGAGAAGTATAACTCTGGCATCCGATGTATTATCCAGTGGTCAAGCAAGTAGTTCAGGTGATGTCGACTTTGGGCTCTCTGCAGGTGATATCGAATCCGACCGGTCCTCCACATTTCTACTCCTATTAAACTGCAATCCTGCATTGGAACAAAGACAAAGACAGAGAAAAAGGTCAAACACAAAAGCAATAGGGCTAAAGAAAATGGAACAACCATATACAACTCTCAGTTTTTTTGCGATTTTTCTTTTGGGTTCTTCTGAATTCGAAAAGGAACGAAAATGGAATGAAAATGGGAAGAAGGAAAAATGTGGAAAGATTGAAGAGAAATGTTGCGTGTGATAGATGAAAAATTGATAGAAGTGGGAGAGCACAGAAACCAAGAAACAGGTTGCCGTGCGTGAGGAGAGAAAGTAAAAGGTAGGAAAGTAAAAAACATTAAAAATCTCCTCTTATAAGGCTCGGCTGGCTCGGCTTATATGGCTCAAAAATGGTTGGCTTACTTGGTCATTGGGCTTAGGAATAATGGCATCAACTTCCCTTTTTTAAGATTTTAGAGGATAAAATAATTTTATTCAAAATTAACTTTGATTCATAAACTCCAAACTCACGTAATTAAAACTAAAAGTTAAAAATAAATAAAAAATCAGCCACTAATAATGAAAGTACATATGATTGAGATAAAAGAATGTAATATATAATGTTCGAATTAGCATATTCATATTTTAAAAATAATATGCATATTATTCATTTGATACATATGCGTCTTATAAAAATGTTGTTACAAATCCATCGTTTTCACATTTTTCTCTCTCCAAATCGCACAACTGTACTCTGTACTGGGAGCAGAGAGTAGTGACAGCGACAAGAAAACAAACCGACGCGCATCACACAGATTCACACATAGAGCCTCTTTCTGTCTATCTTAACGTGCGCCGGGGCCGGCGTATCCTGCGCCCCTATCTCCCAATGTGTAAAGCATCAGCTGCGCTCATTTTACTCGTCGTAGCTCTGGCTGCTTTGCCGGCATCGCTTGCTGAATCCGAAGATCCAAAACTGCTCGATGACCGAGCCGCCGGTAATGTCACCGGCGGCAATAGGACTGCGGGGAAGGAGGACACCTTTGCTGACATGATCGATCGAGCACTGGAGAAAGAGTTCACTGAGAACGAGGATCAGAATGAAGGTTTTTTAGATCTCGTCTTGTTTTTTCTCTGTCATATCAAATTTTAATTTCATATTAAAATGCGTCTAGGTTAGGTTTTCAATTAAGCTTCATTGGTTTGATAAGAAATTTGCAGCGTGTTATGGAACCTATTTTTTTATATTATTAATTTATTTTCTGGTCTTCTTTTGGAATTATACCGTGGTTTTCTTGTAATGCTTGAGAAACGAACGCCAGACTTTAGTACACGAGTAGTTTTGTCAATTTATAGTTGTAGTAGAATTGAAGTCCAACTTAACATTTTGATATGTTGTGACATTAATTTAAGTTTGGCCGGACAAAACTCCCGAATCGAACGAAACTGAACCGAACCCGAATCGAACTAAACTGAACTGAACCAAGCAGTTCTTCATAAGTTAAATATCAGAACGGGTATTTGAATCAAGAACCGATGAGTTCTATTCGGTTCTCGGTTCTAGATCAAGAATCGAAGAACTGAATCTAAATAATTTTTAAAATTTTTTATATTGAATTAATTAAATTATTTTAATTTTTTCTAAACAAATTAGTAAATTAACTAATTTGGTGATTAATTCTCCAACTCCCAAGCCAAGTTCATGTGTAGCTAGCTCAACTCAACTCGATTTCTAAATTCAATTTTTTGTTTTAATTTTTCTGCCCAATTATTAATTTCACTGTTACTTGTTAGCCTATGATCTAGGCATTTTTTAAGTTTTTATCATTCCCTTTCCAATTTCATACTTTCATTCGGTAAGTGCAGGTCCACTAACCCCAAATCATTTGATAAATTGAAAACTTACATCTACATGCCCAAATTGAAGCCGCCGATTGTCAAGTCTGACTTTCCCTCTCCAGTTGCCCATTGAAGCTACGAATGAATATGTCATTAGTTGTATTTATGTAGTGTTGATGTAAATGTTAAAAAAATTAATTATGGTACGGAACCGAACCGAACCGAACCCGAACGGTTCCATAATTATTTTTGGACCTGACGGTTCCATTTATTAAATACCCGAAAATTTTGATTCGGTTCGGTTCTCTTTAAAACCGAACCGGACCATGTCCAGCCCTAAATTTAAGTATTGCATTCTCGATTTTCTAAGGACTGCAGGACAGATTGTTGTTTATTATAATTGATTTTTTATTTAATTAATGAAATTCATTTTAACTCTCATGTAGTTATGTATGGAGAAAATGCTTGTTTGTTTATTAAGGTTTTCCCTAAATTATGTACTTGAACTATATTGGCAGCCAACGATGCTGGTAGCTTCAACAACAGTGTGGCAGGGCAGCAGGTTTGTGTCGTTGCACCTATTCAACTTCTCTGTCTGTGTTACTTCCGTGATCTTTGTCAAGATTGCTTTATACATACAAGGGGGATAATAGACTTTAATTGTTAGCTTGAATAGTCAGTGCCATGGTGGCTAATTGCATTATTATTTTTATTTTTTTTGTTAGTGTGCATGTTTGGGAGAGCTTAAAAGCTTCTTATAAAGACTCTTAAACATGCACAAGGTATTAATAATCTCTAGCCTTCATATTCTTTAGAAAAATGTATTGGAAATGCGAAAATGAAGCTAAATAAATCTTGATAAACCATAGTAAATAATTAATACATAAAACGAGTAATCTCTTTTCTGGATAGGTTCATATACTATCATGGTTTTGACGAATGAATTTATAATATTAAAATCACCTGAAATGCACTGTCACCGTACACTTGTCCCTCCAGAATAAGTTGATGTTCCAGTTCATTCTGTGGCGGTCAGGGGTATCGTCCAAAAATTCAGGGATTCATACATAAAATTCTGTTCACCTATTTTACCTGTCAGGCATAAATAGTTTGTAGATTTTGTTTGAACGGTGAAAGTGACCATTCTCGAAGGATAAATAGACATGCATCAAGAGAGCTAACTTCTAGTGGTTTTAACCATCGAGCCCCTAAAACCCAATGCATACTTCATTTTTCATCACTATCAAGTCCCATATTTGAAATGTGCAAGTTCATTGCTAGTACTTGGGAAACTTCATGTAGATGAAGAATGACGTAAGCATTGGGGTTTTAGGGACTCGATAGTTAAGAACATGATAAACCACTCATACGATTTACTTATCAGAGGAGCCACAAGAAAGGCGTTTAGTTATGTGGTTGAAGGGAATATTAGCTGTTAGATCTTATGAGTAGGGAATTTGTTAAGATGATGTCATGGTTGTTAGGAGTGAATAATAGGGTCTAGAATGACATTCAGAAAGTAGGAAAAACCTGATTCATTTGGAGAGGGGAAACTCTCAAATCCTGCATTCCTTATTGTCGTTTCATTCTGTCTTTCTCACAGCTTATGCAATAAATAATTCCTTTTTTCTGTAGAACCTGTGTTCCTCTACAGTTTATGCTTCTGCAGTAGAGTTAATTGAATTTCTAATCTGATTAATTCCATTGTTCCTGGGCAGATTCTATCAGAACTCTAGAAGTTAGCTCTCTTGATGCATGTCTATTTATCCTTTGAGATAGTAAAATTGACATTGATGTTACTTAAAGCTAAAGATTGAATGGATTTAGTATGATTCCCATGCACTTGTATCTTGAAAGAAACTTAAAAACTAAGTTTCATTTAAAACTAGCTAAGTGCTTGTTTGGGTTTCTATATGGGTTTGTTTGAGCCCCACGTTTTGGAAGAATAAATTTTGTAAGAGCTTGTGTGGTTAAAAGTTCGTAAAAGTTTTGACTTTATGTGTAAAATTATGTTATTGGGAGAATCTATGATTGACAATGAGTTTGGGGAAAAATGAGCTTTTAAAGAATGGGGTTCAAACATGAGTTATAAGTTACTGAAATTATAATGTGATAGAAACGAGTGGTGGATAAGTGAGTGGTAGTCGTTGGCTTGCGAAATGTGTGATTATAATTAAAGTTTGATTTTGACCTTTAAACTATAAGAGCTTATAATGAAACATAAATGAGCACTGAGGTTGATTGATTGTGCTAATACTATGCCCTGTTAAATCAGTGTGGTGAACTTCTGAATGCTAATACAGATATACATTGTAATCCAAGAAGAAACATAACATTAAAATGGACAGGACACCAGGAATAATATAACTTCAGAATAATACTTGTGGTCTGTGTTATTGATCACATGCTCAGGTGGAGGATTAATGCTCACACTCGGTAACTCATTTAAGACATGGTTGAGTTCAGTTGATTAAATTTTCTTTATCAGAAATGCTCAACTTGCAAAGCGTGTTGCTTCTTTCTCCTCTCTTAATTTTGAACAGTAAGTTTTGCTGGATTTATCTGGTTATATTTTTCCTCCATCAGGCAGTTTTGGAAACTGTAGCTCGGGTCAAGACAAAGAAAAATGAAACCAAAACAAAGGAGGAAAAGTAAGTATTTTGCTCAAATTTGTAGAATGTCATTACTGACATTTCACCTGCACATACAGTTTCTTTTCAGTGATAATTGTTAATTGCTTTGCTATAATTTTAGATCCTTTAAACTTCATCACGTTTTCAACCTGGACAATGACAATGGAGCCGAAGAGACCCCAACTTTGATTGATAGAAAGGTGAAATGGGAACTAATGGTCCATAATCTTTCTTTATGCACTATTTTCCACTATACCTCTCAATAATATTTCCTCTCTCTAAGAGTAGAAGAAAAGGGAAAAAGTTTGTAGCATGTTTGGGAAGTTTTTATAAATATTTTAAATTATAAATAGATAGAAATGAGTTGTGGGCAAGTGGTAGTACTTGTAGGTCCCACGAAACGTGTGAATAAAATGTGTTTTGAGTGTTTATAAACTTGAGACAAACATAGGCTTGTTCAGTTGAAGTTATGCAACTTAAAAATGATTACAAGTCTATGTGGGAATTGCAAATTAAGATTATGATGTATTTGCAGGATAACATTTTTATTATATCAAATTTCAAGTCTAAATATCCAGTGCTGCAATTGGACTTGAGGTAAACTTGCCCGTTACCTATTTGATATGGGGCCATCAGTCTCCCTCTCTTTTAAGTTCTGGTAGCGTAACTTGGTGATTCTGTAGGCTTATATCAGATCTGGTTGTTGTCATTGTGTCTGCAACTTGTGGTGGAATTGCTTTTGCTTGTGCTGGACAACCGGTCTGATTTCTATCCTTGACCTATGGAACTTTACTGTTTACATGCAATCTTGTCACCCAACCCGACTCTAAAATGTTCTGATTCACAACAAATCTCAGGTTATTACTGGATACTTATTAGCAGGGTCCATCGTTGGACCTGGAGGTTTCAACGTTGTCAGTGAAATGGTGCAAGTATGTATATTAAATTAGATCGTCATGCTCTCACAATAATAGTTTACTTTATTTCCCATGTCTGTACATGATTCTTATCTAGTGCATTAGAGTATATTGTAAAGGCTGTAAACTACATCTTGCTCTGATTTAAAACAACTCCGTATTTCAAGAGACTTCAGAAAATAAAGCCAAACCCAATTCTTCTTTCCTGCTGATAGTTTTTAAAGCCCAATTGATTGAGCAGTGCACATTTTGATAATTACAAAAATATTAAAGTAAATGATTAAACTCATTGGCTCTATAATTTTTTAATGCTCCATCCCCTAATTACTCGTAATTATCATGTTCTGCGTTAGCACACTTTTGCATGAAGAACTTGTCCAAATGCAGGTTCTTGATGTTACCATATAATTCTTATGAGATTACACTTCGCATCTTCTCAATGTATGTTATTCATATAGGTCGAGACAGTGGCTCAGTTTGGTGTAATCTTCCTTCTTTTTGCTTTGGGTCTGGAGTTCTCCACAACGAAGGTTGGCCGGTGCTCTTAGCTGCTTTTTGCTTTTTTATTATTTCCCTTATCTTTGATGCCTAAAATTGAACTTATGATTATTCTTAGAAACTGACTGACAATCTACTTTTTCACATGACAGCTTCGAGTTGTACGAGCAGTTGCTGTTCTTGGAGGCTTACTCCAAATACTACTATTTATGTGCCTCTGTGGAATTATAGCTTTGGTGCGTTTGCGTCGGACAACATACCTGTTTATGATCAAGCTTTAAATGTCCAACTATTATGATCAAGTTTGCAATGTGGATGATGTATACTTCTATTACCCAAGAAACCCTTAAAATGTTAAATTTAAAAAAAAAAAAAAGTCCAGATGCTGAGGCTGAGACCCAGAAAGGGCAAGACTAAGAAGCGTTCACCTTGTTCCCTGTGAGGCACACACCTAGCATGTTTGGGTAGGCTTATAAGCTTGTAAGTAAATTAGCAAGACTAAGAAGCGTTCACCTTGTTCCCCGTGAGGCACACACCTAACATATTTGGGTAGGCTTATAAGCTTGTAAGCAAATTAAGCAGACTTCTAAGTTGACCCAAACATGCTATTAAGTAAAAGCATATGCTTTGTGGCCATTAACGTCTTCCCTGTCGCACACCTTAAGAGACATGTCTCGGGTGCTTTTGAAAATTATAGGTGACCTTCATAAGCTTATTGATTGTAATGGTCATGCCAATTCTATTCCAGTTTCTTTGATGCAAACTGGAGTATGTAACTTCACTTGCTTATTTGCAGTCGTGTGGAGGCAGGACTTCGGAGGGGGTATTTATTGGTGCATTTCTCTCCATGTCATCTACAGCAGTGGTAAGATCTGTGCATTATCCTCTTTGTTTAATATGCTACTAGCACAGTATTCCTGAAATTTTTCTCTAATGGTCAAATTTTGATTATAGGTATACAAGTTTTTGATGGAGAAAAACAGTACTAATGCCCTTCATGGCCAAGTTACTATCGGCACTCTCATTTTGCAGGTATCCTTGTTAGCTGGTTAATCTATTTATAATGCCTTTCTTGTCACTGTTTTTTGAAGAAAAGAAACCAGTTGCCAAGTTTTGCATCTAAAACAACTTAATACTTCCTATTTATATTTATTTTTTCTATTCTTGGCAAAACTATTTTGTTTTTCTCTTTATTATGCCTTCAGTCGAAGGCATCCATTTAAAATACAACTCTTGAACTCATTCTACAACTCTCTTTAGTACATGTATTTCTATCTTCTCTTCACAAAAGAACAAGCCTCTATTGCCCAGGAATCTTGTAAAATTATTTTAAATTGAGTTAAATCCTCATAGGACTGTGCTGTGGGTTTACTGTTTGCAATGCTTCCAGTACTGGGTGGAACTTCTGGTGTTCTGCAGGGAGTAATATCCATGACTAAATCGTAAGTTTGACTGTTACTAAATGGGTTGCATGTATCTTTTTATTACATGAATGACATGATATATATGGGAAACGTTTCTTCATTTACAATGGACTTGACCTGAAAAGGGGTAAAGTTCCTCTTCAGTTTCTTGAGAGCTCTTAACACATGGACCTAACAGTAGTGGACAATATAGTATCATGATTTACAGTACAAAGACTTTTGGTCAGAGTTTTATGCATTTGTGAGGCGTGATAGGGAAAAGATATATGCCAGGGCCACATGGGCCCTGTCCATGTAGCAGGGCTTGGTGTGATAGTATGCTTGATATGGTAAAGCAATGTGGAACTCAATATGTTTGGTTGGGGGAAGCTTGCACAAGGCACCCGAAAACTTCAAATAGAGCAGAAGCATATTCCAAAATTAGCTCAGGTGAGATGCGGAGATTGGAAATGGCAAATGCCATATAACCTATCAATGTCAACGGTCCAAATCCTTTAAGGCAGAGACAATACCGACGCTGGTACTAATAGCTTCCAGTTGCTGTCTTGCCGTTAGAAGAATTTCACTAACTGGATTTATACTAGCCATTAAGCGAAATTGAGCAATGTACCCACTATGGAGGAAGTTGGAAGCAAAGCCATAATAGATTTGGTTATATGCAGAGAATTTGGTGAATATAGTTTTTGGAAAATGTTTTTTATACATAACTATTTATATGATGTTTTATATAATGATGAGGTGTCAAAATAAAAGTGGGGAAGTTATTTGATTGATGAGATTTTGATCCAACTAAATCTCGTCACATCATCTATTGGTAAACCACTATGTAAATTGTCATGTACATATAGCACAACCCATAGTTTTTTGTCTAATTTGAGTACTTAGTGAAGTACTTACAGTGGAGATTTTGAATACAGAATATGACTTCTACAAATGTAGTCCTTTTGCTGGCATGTTTTGGTCATCAGTTGGTGTTATTCTAGTGGGAAAACAACATTAAATCTAGTTGCAAATTTATTATGTGAAGCTGGAAACTATGAGTTATGACAGTTAAAGAATTCATGTATCTGGTGTGCATTTGTTATTGTTAAGGGATAGAATCCCATATCGAATAAAGATGAAAACAAAGACCAATTTATAAGGGTTTGGGCTGCTACTCTTAATAAGGTTCACATTTTAAGATGGAACCCCACATCTTAACATGGTATCAGAGCCCATTACGCTCCAACGAGCAATTCGATCCGATTAAGACTCAAAAAATGAACATACGGATTTCAAGATTGATCTACTCAAATGAGCCACCATCTTGCGGAGACATGTTAAGGGATAGAATCCCACATCGAATCAAGATGAAAACATAGACCAATTTATAAGGGTTTGTGCTACTCCTCTTAATAAGGTTGACCTTTTAAGATGAAATCTCAAATCTTAACAGTTATGTGCAAGCCAGACACGAGCGAAACAGGAACAAATAACAGTCCCTTGAATTACAAGTTCCTTTTTTTATCTTGCTTCAATTTTTCCCTGGCGTTGGAAGTAATTGAAGATCTAATAATGTCACCTTGTATGAGCATCACTCTCCCCCTGTAAAACATCTTACAGATATCTGTCAACCAGGTTGGTGGTGTTGATTGTGTTCTTGGCTTTTCTATCGATATTTTCACGGACATGTGTACCTTGGTTCCTCAAACTTATGATAAGTTTATCATCACAGGTGCGATTTATTTTGGGCACTGGAATATTGTTGAATAAGCATTTGCATGTAGCTGCCTTTCAAGTTTAGTTTAGTTTGTTTGTGACATATTATTTCCTTTGCAGACCAATGAACTCTATCAGTTGGCTTCAGTTGCATTTTGCCTGCTTGTAACTTGGGTTTGTTTTCTTTACAATGTCTTATCTCTGGAGTTACTTCACTTTCGTCATTTGTTTGTTATGTCATTCCATGTGCGTTACATTAGTGAGACAATCATTATTCACTTTATGCTTTCTAGATATCTTTCATGTTTGCATGAATACAAGGCCTGAACACTGGGTTTGAATAATTCCCTATATCTCTTGTTTCTGATTGCTCATTTGTCTCAATTCCTCTGCTCCATTTGTATAGCCCTCATATAGTGAACTGTGATGCAGTCTGATGGTTCGTGTAATTTCAGTGTAGTGACAAGCTCGGTTTGAGTTTAGAATTGGGTTCATTTGCTGCTGGAGTGATGATATCAACAACCGATCTCGCTCAGCATACGCTTGAACAAGTAAGATTTCATTATTACTCATTCTGTTATTAGAAACATGTAAATGTGTGCATATTTTCTCATTTCAATTTTGTGTTTTGCTTGCTATACGTTCAAAAATGTATTGGAAACTAATGCATAATGTGTATGTATGTCAATATCTTCAGGTTTGTTTTGTATGTCATTAGAGAATTCTATACTTGTATTTATGTACCCTCTGGATAGCAAGAAGCTTTTTGCCCTTTCTATTGTGTACTTGTGGAAAATTTCATATTTTCCTGACACATTTAGTAGAAATTTGTTATTCATGCAGGTTGAACCTATTCGCAACTTTTTTGCTGCTCTTTTCCTGGCTAGCATTGGGATGCTCATCCATGTTCATTTTCTCTGGAATCACGTTGATATCTTACTTGCATCCGTTCTACTGGTGGTGGTGGTTAAAACCATAGTAATTTCTGCAGTTGTCAAGGGGTTTGGCTACAACAACAAAACTTCACTTCTTGTAAGATGACTACCATGTTGTTTATATAGTACTTCTATATTTCATCTTTAGATGGATTCCATTAACAAGGCTCTATGGTCCTTGAGCAATATAGGTCGGATTGTCTTTAGCTCAAATAGGGGAATTTGCATTTGTACTGCTCAGTCGTGCTTCTAATCTTCATCTTGTTGAGGTAAATGCCACTGATGCATTTTTTAGTAAAAATGGATCAGTAAGCTCTCTATGCTCCGTGGACAAGATTCCCATGAGGTTATTTTATGGAGTGGTCTAGGGAGAAAGAAAAGCTAACTTTCATAGTTCCATCTTAAGTTCTCATGGCTTATTTACTTTATTTGTAAACCCTATAGCTAGCATTTTGAGGTTTTATGATACTGTATCTATGTGTTTGTTTTCAAAATGCTATTCTTTTTCTTTTATTTATTATTATTTTTTTCAGGGTAAAGTATACCTACTGCTGCTTGGAACCACAGCTCTCAGTCTGGTATAAAATCATCTTCTCTCATGCTTCAGTTGATCCGTCTTGTACAACTTTTATGCATGTATATTATGTATGCTGTTTGCCCCTTCTATATGGAGCGAGGTCACAAACATTCTACATAAGAATGATATCCAGGTGTTTGGTCAACTAATGGCAGCGTGATAAGGAGAAATTGATAGACATTCAATTTCATTTTTACTTTTTTGTCAATTCAATTACCTCCTCTCTGGGGTTTCTTAATAAAGCCACCTCCTGGCATCATATTTTTAAAATTTCGTAAAATAAAATCAGTAGACATACTGGGTGTTATATTTTGGGGAGATGCTACGTGTACATTATGGATCACATAATGGTGTCCATAATGTACATGTGGCGCCTTCCTATTGGGGGGAGCACCTGGCCCACAGGCACTCCCCCCAATAGGGGGGCACCACATGTGCATTATGGACACCATTATGTGATCCATAATGTACATGTAGCATTATTCTATATTTTGAGGACCATCATATCTAATGAAAGTTTTTATCCGTTGGAAGACGAAAGTAGGCTACTTACAAATATATTCTTTTGCATTGTGACAGCCTTCTTCAACCCCCCATGTGTGCTTGTGTATATCATGCATGGCAGCGAACACTAGGGTTACATGGAAAATTTAATAAACTGTATGTGTTGAATGTGTTACTATTTCACAATATCACACTACTACCTCTTCGCAGTATTCGGCTTGGCTTTTGGGGTCAAAAGATGGTCTTTGATGTGTAATTTATTATTTTTGTGTAATTCTTGAGAAAAAACTTGTGTGGAGAAAATTAAAATTATATACTACTTTGGACTCTCTTGTTTATTCAAAAGGCAGATAAATGACTAGCAAATATGGCTCACTAAAACTGCTGGTTTGAACACAAAAGTCAATCCTAAGTCGTGCAAAAGTTAGAGCGTAAATGCTGGTCAATTATTTCTAGTGGATTGTTAACAAAGCTATTAATTCAGGTGACTACACCATTGCTTTTCAAGTTAATACCTGCGGTTGTGCACCTTGGAGTGCTGTTAAGGTGGTTCTCACCCGATAGTCAAAGCGAGGTAATGTAAAATTCCTCACTGTTTGTGCACAGTCCACTTGTTTTTTTCATTTGGTTGAATCAAATTGTTTCTAATGTAAACTTCCTCACTTTCTAAGTTATTTATTAAACACGTTTTGAAATCCAGCTGGGTTATAAAGGAGACAACCTCCGCTCGGACAGTGCTAAGCAGAGAATTGCTTTAATATCTAAGGATCTCTTGATACATGAAGGATGAAATTAAGTGAGAAGTAAGAACTCCAAATTTTTCGTGGAAAACAGTACCTGCGGGGTTTCTGTCATACATCTCTAACCAAAATAGAAAAAGACTGCCTTACGAGCCAGAAAAAAATTGAAGACTCACTAGAAGGTAATCTAACTGCTAGAGACACTAATAGCCAGAAGCATAACCTTTGGTCGAGGTAATCATTCTATTCCCTTTGGGATTAGTTTTTTGTAGTCTTTCCCTTCAATGTAAAATAATTTTCAGCTTGTAATGTATTCAGACTGTTATTCTTTTTCCGCTAGTTTTATTTTATTTATATTGTCAACTTGTAGAGTTCAGCATGTATCAAGTTACATTTTCTTAAATGGAAAAAAAAAGGGTGTTGTATAAGATGCAAGTCTTAAGAGAAGGGGAAAGGAGACTATATGAAGTGAATGTTTCTCTTCCATTTTACCAAGTTATATTTGTTTCCAGAGATACCGTTCTTTCCCTTTCTTCCCTGCACCTGAATGTTGCATTTGTTTTTTGGTTTGCCTTTTTATCTTTTCCTTTTATGCAATTTGGAGCCGGGGTTGGTTGGGGGAGGGTACTTTAGAAGTAAGATTTGCTCAGTGTTGTAATATATTTGACTTCTAATCACAGCTCGACTGCTTTAAATGAAAACTTGAGCTGATGGTACGGTTTACCTCTATTTGATTGTCTTGTTCACTTGTGGCATGATTGGCAAGGTGAAATGGATACTATTAAGAATTATTCTACATGTATATCAAGAAATATACATAAAGGTATACACCCCTCCTCACATGGAGGTAATACCCGTTTGAATAAAAAAATGTACACCTCCTCACATGAGGTGGGACTCACTTGTATAAAATATTTTTTTATTTAAGCGGGTCTCACCACCCTCTGTACATCTTGATGTACCACTATCAAAATCGTACTATTAAATAGTAGGGAAGGAAAGAAGTTGTAATATTGTGTGTGTGATTCGATGCGAAAGCTTTCATTTGGATCTTTGCAGTTTTTTCATCTAAGTTGTTCCGAGTCATCAGCTTGATTTGAAATGAACTATTTTGCCGATGAAGTCATTTTGTCGAGTTTCATTAATGAGCCTACCAAAATTAGTTGTACCTTTTGTCAAAATTTATGAAATGCAAGACTTCCTCTTGCCCAGTGGATTAATAACACGGGAGGTCATTAACTGTCGCTATAGTTGCAATTAGGTCAATGAACTTCAATTTGAAAGCCGTCAAGCTACATCACTTCATTTTAGTTTTGTTAAATGTATCTACTGGAATGAGTTAAAGAGTAATGCTACCTTAACTCCACTTGTGTTAAGTATTCGTTTAGGTAATAATTGTACGTCATTAAATTATATATTCATTAAAATGTAACGTTACATAATTCATTTAGACGGTGTTTAGTGGATATTAAAATTAGATTTTTAGTAGATTGTGATAAAAGTTTAAAAAATGTGTGGTTGAAAAGTTGTGGGACCCATGAAAGACGTGGTTAATATTAATAGTTTGATTTGGATTAAAATATGATTTTAATTCGAACCAAACAAGGGCCTAATTAAATTTATGAAGTGTGATCACTTAAACTAGTGCTCTAACCCAACAAGTATTAGATATCATTATTTATTAGTTAATAAACAAACAAAAAGACTTAGTGGGTGTTTGACACTCATTCTTTTGAAGAATGAGTTGTTGAATAGTAATTGATGTAAAGAATGTGTAGTTAAAAAGTAAGAATAATTTTTGGATTTATGTGTATATTATTTTATTTGCATAATGTGTGATTAAAACTGAGTACGATAAAAAAATGAGAATGAGATTAAAAATGAGTGTCAAACAGAGGCTTGTTCATCTTGTTCAACAAATTTCTCAAGTGTCCACTTGAGNAAAATGAGTGTCAAACAGAGGCTTGTTCATCTTGTTCAACAAATTTCTCAAGTGTCCACTTGAGTTAGTTATGATTATTTTGTCTTTTTCCTTGTTCAAAATGATTAGATGTTCCACCGCGCTAGGATAGAATCACACCAAATGTCAACAAGGTCATGTTTGCTTTCCATTATTCCAAAACAGTGTTTGCTAACTTTAAGATTTTTCACCGCATATTCAGTCAATAAAATATTTTACACACAAATTAATAAATTTACTTTAAATTTCAACCACATATTTGTTAAAAAATATTATTCATTACTCCATTTTTTCTAGAATAATGAGAGACGCACCAAAATAGTTACAACTTTTTGCCAAATTTAGTGAGAGAAGAGGACAAAGAATGTAGGGCCCGTTCGGTAGAATTAAAATTGAAAAATTAATCG
>CAIGRE010193727.1:0-11616 GCA_903798275.1 Fraxinus angustifolia subsp. syriaca
ATTTTCGAATGCAAAATTATATCGGATATGATTTTTTTTACGTAAATTTTCGAGTGTAAAATTTATCCCAACTTCTTTGCAAGTTCGAGTGTGCCCCCCTAACTTTTATCTTCTGCGTCCGCCCCTGATCTGAACCAAACAACAGGTTGGAGATACAACTATTGAATGATAATTTCCCAAGATCTGAACCAAACACTAGGTTGGAGATACAACTGTTGAATGATAATTTAATTGTGTACATTTAGGACGATATATTTGATAATATTGAAAATGATATAATTATATGACGATTTCGAAGTATGAAAATGCTTAGACATCATTTAAAGTAATTTAACTAATATATCGATGTTACGTTGCTTGAAAATAATTTTATAACTTAATTTTGACCACACAACGTAGAGAAAATGCTTATTGTACATCACAATTAACGTAATTTTTCTTAGATTGACGAGGCATCCAAAAAGATGGAGAAGTTTCTTTCCTTTTTTGTTTTTGGTTGATGAAATTTTGACACAATCAAATATATTGGTAAACAAATTTGTAAGTTTATATGTACATGTAAAATAACCGCACAATGTAGAATGTCTAACTTTGCTACCGAGGGGATGCTACAAAATTTCAGAAAAAAGCTGCAATGAATGAAAATATTGCGCATCTTCAAAAAATTCTTATAAATCATTTCTATTTTTGTGTTCACTGTAATCCATCTTATTTCTTAATCCTATATCTTCTATAAATTTAGTAAATTAAAACAGAGAATTTGAAATCCTATAAATCATAATAAACTGCGAAAAGAAAGAAAATCTTGAGATCACAGTGCAAAAATGCCATGAAATTTGTTTGCATTCTTTGTATCACAATATTGAAAGGTTATTGTTTCCCGGTGGTTAAATATTCTATCAGTACAAACAAATCGAATAAAATGTAAGCCAAAGCAAAAGATATTAAGTTTGAGCAAAACATCAAATGTTATAATTGTACTTTGAATCTTAATGTGGGAGGAAAGAATCCATGGATAGTGAAAATGTTTGTTTCTCAAAACACCATTAAATTGATGCTATTTCTGGAAGTTGCTTCAACTGATTATTTGGATTGTGGACGGCCCACGTGGCAACCCCCAAATGGTTCTTCGAGTGTGACACGGATTGTGCTAGTTGAGGAATGATGAGAACCGTCTGATCAAATGGATGACTGAGATCTTTTCTTGATTAAACCATTTTTGGATTAATTTGGTTTTGGGTGACTGGAGCATCACTTTTGGCTTTTAACCAGACTCTTTTTTTTTTTTTCTCACTCTCTAGCCTCTTCGTTCCTTTGAGGGTTTTTTCTTTTCTTCTTCTTCTTGGTGCTGAAATCTGTAACTTTGTATTTGTGATTAATCTTGTAAGATTAGTCTTGCTACAATACTTCTAGGCCGTTTGTTCTAAGGTTTGGTTTAGAACGGTTGAGCAAGGAATCTATATTGGTTTTGTAGATTCATAAGGATCGATGATCAAACCTAAGTTTTTGAGTGGTTTGATATACACTGAACTCTATCTTGGATGACACTTTTGCACTAGTGGAACTGGTAACAGTCTCTGAGCCCCCAGATTAAGCATTTAGCTGAACTGGGTCAACATATTGGTGATTCTCTGAGCCCCCAGATTAAGCATTTAGCTGAACTGGGTCAACATATTGGTGATTCTGTTAACGTTTTTACTTTGAATATTTCTTTATATTTGTGTGTTATACTTCAATTTCTTATTACTTTAGCTCATTAAATCCTTACAAACTGATATAAGAACTCCTAGGATTTTTTGAGAATTTTTCCTTTGGGTCTTTTTTTGGGGATTTATCGCCTTTACTTTACTTTAAATTTGTTAAAAGTGATTACTACTTTTTTTTTCTCTCTTGTGGTGATACAAGTAATCGACTTTGTGGCGGTACTCCAACTGAATTGATCCCGGTAGATTGAGTGGATTCCTAGTTCCTGATTTAGGTTCTTAAGGGTCTTCTTTACTGTTTTAACGGTATTTCGGTGAAGCCTTTCCATATCTCTAGCTAGTAACTTCTTTTAATTGGCGTGCATGATAAATGTTATATATATGCAACATTGTCTTTGTATAGGAATTATGTTTACTTTGAATATGTATATATCTATCTTGGCTAGCATGTTGCACCTCTAAGATTCTTGACTATATTGTGCAATTCTTGACTACAATTTTTATCTCTGTGTTAATCATTGATCTTTGCTTCAGTTTCTGCATCATTGTAACTAGTTTTTTAAATTCAAGTTTTTTGAAAAACCTTTTCTGTTTGATAGTTGATCTACAATTAAGATCATACTATATCCATGAGTACAAGCCACCCTTTTACAGAATCTTTAATGGGTTCGAAGGTCGAATTATCACAATTCAATGGAAATGGTGATTACTTAATATGAAAGCAGAAAATGAGGGTTATTTTGGTCCAACAAAGAGTTGCTAAAGCCCTTGATGATCCTGAAACTTTCTCTGATGAACTTAAAGCTAAACCTGATGAGATTAAAGAGATGGATGAAATTGCATATAGTTCAATAATCTTGCACTTATCTAATAATATTGTTAGACAAGTGGATGAGGCTAAATTTGCTAGAGATTTATGGACTGCACTTGACACCATGTTTCTGACTAAAACTTTGCCAAATAAAATTTATCTTTTGGAAAAACCGTTTAGTTTCAAAATGAGTCTAGGAAATGATTTAGAAGTGAATTTGAGTGACTTTAGCATTATTGTTAAGAGTCTGACACATAATGATAAAAAGTTTGAGGATGAAGACATTGCCATGATTTTATTAAATTCTATGCTTGAGTCTCATAGAGATGTCAGGAATGCTATAAAACACTCAATGGATAAATTGACACAAACTATAGTGATAGATGCTTTGAGAGCTAGAGAGCTGAAAGTTAGGAATGAACATAAATCTAACACTAGGGATGAAAGTATGTTTGTCAGGGAAAGAGCTGAAAAGAGAGAAAATGATTTTCAACATAGAAGAATTAAAGGAAGATCAAAATCTAAAGATAAAAGTAATAAAAAGTGCTATCACTGTGGAAAATTAGGGCACTTTAAAAAGGATTGCTTTGATTGGAAAAAGAAGCAAAATGATCAAAGCAATGGGGAACTGAATAACACATCTATAGGATTTGAACTGGATAGTCTACATGTGATGACTGTATCAAGCGATGAAACCAATAAGGACTAGATATTAGATTCAGGGTGTACCTTTCATATATGTCCCATAAAATTTTGGTTTTATAACTATAAGGACATAAAACCTAGGAAGGTCTATATGGGTGATAATAATTCTCAAACTGTTATTAGGATTGGTGACATTGCTATTAAAATGTATGGTGTCATTGTTAGACCAATCAGGAATGTCAGATATGTCCTTAATCTTAAAAGAAGTCTTATCTCATTATAGATTTTTGAAGATGAAGGACATGCTTTCAAATCTAACATTCAGGTTCTGAAAATTATGAAAGGATCCCTAATTGTTATAAAAGGACCAAAGAAAAATAGATTGTACTACCTTGAAGGTAGTACAATTCTCGTTCCCGATTCCAGTCTATTCTCTGTAACTGTAGATAAATCTGATCTATGGCATCACATGATAGGTCATATTGGTAATAAAGGCTTAAAATATCTTAGCAACCAGAAACTACTTGGAAAAGATGAAGTTGAACTTTTAAGTTTTTGTGAAACCTGTGTTAGGAAAATCTCACAGGGTGAGTTTTCAAACTAATTTTCATAATACAAATAGATCATTAGACTATGTTCATGCTGATATATGGGGGCCTGAAAAACACCCTACCTTGAAGGAAATAAGTATTTAATGTCCCTTGTAGATGACTATTCCAGAAAAGTTTGGGTTTATCTTCTAAAGGCTGAATCAGAAACTTTTCAGAAGTTTAGGACTTGGCTTAATTTGATAGAAAACCAATTGGATAAGAAGTTAAAAACTTCAATACATATAATGGGCTTGAGTTTTGTAATTTTGAGTTTGACAATTATTGCAAACAAAAGGGAATCATGAGACATAGAACAGTCAGATTAACACCCCAACAAAATGGGGTTACTGAGATGATGAATAGGATCATTATGAACAAAGTTAGATACATGTTAATTAACTCTGGTCTTGCCAAAGGTTTCTGGGCAGAAGTTGTTGCTACCGCAGCTTATTTGATCAATAGATCTCTTTCTAATTCTGTGGATTTCAAAACTCCAAAAGAACTGTGGACATGGAAACCAACAAGTTTAGCACACATAAGAGTGTTTGGATGTGCTGCTTATGCACATCAAACTGAGGGAAAATTAGAGCCCAGAGCCATGAAGTGTGTGATGTTAGGGTACCCTGAAGGGGTAAAAGGCTACATGTTATGGGTTTTGGGTATGCAGGGTATTAAGATTATTAATAGCAGAGATGTAGTCTTTAATGAATCTGAAATGCCATGCCTAAAACATGTAACTGAAAAGGTTGTTGAATCTGAAAATGATGAGAGTGCTCTGAGGGAGGTGAAGTTAACCAGATTTAACCCATCACAACCTGCTGAAATTGGAAATAACACACATGTGGTTGAACAACATAAACCTGCTGAGGTGGATGAACCTCAGAATGAAACTAATATTGCTGAGACCACCCTTCCCACTAATGAAACCTCCATTCAAGATTACCAACTTACCAGAGATAGGGAGATGAGGGAAATAAGACCTAACCCTAGATATGAATCTCAAAATTTGACTGATTTTGCTGTAGTTTCAAGTGAAGCCATTGAACATACTGAACCTAATTCTTTTGAAGAAGCTATGAATGATTCTAAATATGAAAACTGGAAAATGGCTATGAAAGAAGAGATACAATCTTTAATAAACAACAAAACTTGGAAGTTGGTTAACAGACCTATGGATCATAGGATAGTTTAATGTAAATTGATTTACAAGATTAAAGAATGAACTAATCCTAATGATCCCCCCAGGTATAAGACTAGATTGGTGGCCAAAGGATTTACTCAAAAAGAGGTGGTTGATTATAATGAGCTATTCTCTCTTGTGATTAAATATAAAACTATCAAACTAATCTTAGAATTAGTTGTTCAATTTAATTGGGAATTAGAACTTGATGTTAAGACTGCCTTCCTATATGGGGAATTGGAAGAGAATATCTACATGAGTCAGCCTCAATATTTTGAGGTGATGAGTAAAGTTAATTTAGTGTGAAAATTGGAAAGATCATTGTGTGGTATTAAACAAAGTCTTAGACAATTGTATAAAAGGTTTGATGCCTTTGTAATCAAGATAGGTTTTAAAAGGAGTGACTATGATGCTTGCTTGTGCTATAACAATTCAAAGAAAGGCTGTGATGTTTATTTACTCCTCTATGTAGATGACATACTTCTAGCCAGTTCAAGGAAATATGAAATCATAAGAATGATCGATCTTTTAAAATCTGAGTTTGATATGAAAGATTTAGGGAATGTCAAAAAGATTTTGGTAATGGTTATAAAAAGGGATAGGTCTCAAAACAAGTTAACAGTTTCTCAAGAAGCTTATCTGAACAAAGTTATAACTAAATTTAGAATGGAAGAATTAAAATTTGTAAATGTTCCCTTAGTAGCTCGCATGAATCTTTCTAGTGCTCACTCTCCTAAAATAGAGGAGGAATTAAGAGAAATGAGAAACATACCTTATTCTAATGCAATATGTTCTGTTATGTTCTCTATGATTACCACTAGACTTGATCTAGCCTATGCAATTAGGCTTTTTGAGCAGGTTTATGTCCAACCTTGGTAAGCCTCATTGGGCAGGTTTAAAATGGTTGTTAAGATACATTGTTGGTACATTAAATCTTGGACTTGTGTATGAAAAAATGTCTGATAAGCTAACCTTAAAAGGTTATGTGGATTATGATTTTGCTGGTGATAAAAGACAATAGAGAATCCTCCAAAGCTTATTTTTTTACACTTGGTGACAATTGCAAAACTTGTAAGTTTCATCTGCAATCAATGGTAACATTATCTAGCATTGACGCTGAATATGTTGCCATTACTGAAGTTTTGAAAGAATGTATTTGGTTAAGTGGAATTTTGAATGAGTTAAACTTTATGCATGATACACCAATTATGTTTACTGACAGTCGAGTGCACTCTTACTTAGCAAAAATCCTGTTTATCATAAAAAGTCAAAACGTATTGAAGGTAAGTATCATTTCATTAAAGAGAAAATCTCTACATGTGAAGTTAACTTGTGCAAAATCCATACTGATAAAAATCCCTTAGATATGGGGACAAAAGTTTTATCTGTTGCAAGATTTAAATCCTGTTTGTCTTTACTGCATATTGACACATGTTAAATTTTTTGCAAGTACTGGGTAATGATGATGGACTATAAGTTCCTTGTGCAAATGTATGCAACCAGAGAGAGTAAGGTGTTATTGAGAACCAAGGTGAAGAATTGAAAATGTTTGTTTCTCAAAACACCATTAAATTGGTGCTATTTTTGGAAGTTGCTTCAACTTATTATTTGGATTGTGGATGGCCCACATGGCAACCCCCAAATGGTTCTCTAAGTGTGACATAGGTTGTGCTAGTTGAGGAATGATGAGAACCGTCCCATCAAATGGATGGTTGAGATCTTTTCTTGATGAATGCATTTTTAGATTAACTTGGTTTTGGGTGACTGGAGCGTCACTTTTAGCTTTTGACCAGACTTTTCTTTTTTCTCTCTAGACTCTTCGTTCCTTTGAGGGTTTTTTCTTTTCTTCTTCTTCTTGGTTCTGAAATCCGTCTATGTAACTTTGTATTTGTGATCAATCCTGTAAGATTCTAAGATTAGTCCTGCTATAGTACTTCTAGGCTTTTTGTAGTCTATTTGTTCTAAGGTTTGGTTTAGAACGGTTGAGCAGGGTTTCTGTACTGATTTTGTAGATCCGTAAGGATCGATTATCAAACATGGGTTTTTGAGTGGTTTGATGTACACTCAACTCTCTCTTGGATGACACTTTTGCACTAGTGGAACGGGCTACAGTAAACGGGCTACAGTCTCTAAGCCCCCCAGATTTGGCCTTTGGCTGAACTGGGACAACATATTAATGATTCTGTTATCGTTTTTACCTTGAATATTTCTTTATGTTTGTGTGTTATGCTTCAATTTCTTATCAGTTTAGTTCATTAAATCCTCACATATATGATTCAGAAAATAAAAGGAGAACAGTTAGCTCGACATGTTAAGGACGTAGAATTCAACATTATTAAAGAAAAAGTTGAAAAGCAGAAAAAAGCAAGCGAGATCAGAACCACACAAGCATGTGATACTATTGGAATAATCATAAACTGTGATATAAAATGGTATTTTGGATCGAATCTTTATTAGATCAAGCTTCAATTATTTTGTGCTTGAAGTGTGCCACAGATGAAATCAATGCGATTAGTCTCNAGTCTCTAAATTTCGAGCCATTACACAAGTTTAATCATTCAAGAAAGCGAAGTTAATCTCCTATTCAAGAACCAAATAAATATAAACTACAAGAGAAAAAAACTGAGAAATTCGTTACTCCATAACAAAATTTAAGGTCAGCCACATGAATCCTTTACTCGATTACAATTACATGCTAAAATGCCTAAAATGCAGCTTCCATCGAGATGAACTGATCAGTTCAGATGTGCAATCTTATAGAAAGCAATGCAGGACTTCTTACAAATTTAACTCTTGAATTTGAATCCGTTTTGCATTATGAACTTAAAATCTTCACATGAAAATTGGTGTGTAGATGAAGAGACATACGAATTGTGGTATACAAGATGTCATTAATGGTAAGAATGAAAACAATATAATGAATCGACAATGCAACATTATTTGCATTTCAGAAAGCAGAAAAAGGAAGTCGACAATTTCAACACCAACAATAACAAACGAACCATTATATCGAACAAGAACTTCATTAACACGGATTCACATGGTTGCAAAAGATTTGATCTTACTGGATGTTTCAAAAGGGTCAGAGACAGATATAACAAATAGAGTGACGGAAAATAAATTGCATAAATATTGACGCTTTTTCAAAATGTACCTTAAATTCACCACCCATTGAATTGACGATATTCTTTAAACAGCATACAGACGCAGAACCAGCTCAACCTTAGCCCGACAAACGGGGCAACTCATTCTCTTGGCTTTTATTTCGTTCAAACAAGACATGCACCCGGCCATGTGACCACATGGTACGCAAGCCCCTTCAATGGGGGCATCCAAACATATAGCACATGATGCAGAGGCAGTAGTATTTCTTTTCTCTTCAACGGCTTTAACACTTAAGTTCTCTACCATTGAGGTTGTCGCATCAACAGTATCTGAATCGATCAAATGAGAGGGAATTGGACCGTCGTCTATAAATAGAGACTCAATTGGTGGAGCTGATGGGAATGCGGTTACAGCTGGTGTTTCATATCGAGCAGGAATATAATTTTGGGAAGGAATGTATGTACTTGAACTAGACCCTGGTTCTTGGTGCCTCTGCTCGGTCCTACTTCCTCTTGGAGGAGTAGGTGGTCCCGATGTACCCCAATTCTAAGAAACAACATTAATAAAAGCATTAGCATTAACAACCAAAAGTAGTACGATGCAAAAAAAGTTTCCAAAGTAACAATTACCAATGAAAAAATTTAAAGACTTGTTAAATTTTCAATCACATGCACCTGTTTAATTTCAAGGTGCAAGGAAGTGGCGGGATTTGGCCTATCAGATCGACTTGTTTCTTGTTTCTCTTCTCGATGACGGCTATTTGCAGTATGACTATTTCGGATTTCATTCACTCGCTTTTGAACTTGTGGCTTCAAAGATTCCATTTCTTCTAGTGCAAGTAATAATTTCTGAATCGACATTAGCAACCACTCACATTTCATCTCCTATAAACTGATCACAAATATAACATTCGTGGATAGGTCGTGGAGCTTATTATCTCACCTTTTTGTAGTATGATTTTTCTGCCTGATTTGAAGCTACATAATCTCGATGAATGGGTATGGTTTCAGAAATTAGACTGTAGCCTCGAAATAAGAGAAAAATTGCACATAAATTATCTCAAATAGCTGTTAAATATGCAAAAATCACCTAATATCATTTTCTTACCTTGCAAACTTAAGTAGTGCATTATACAAATCTACAATATTCTTCATCTGCCGATGAATATTTGCCTGTAAGAAAAGTGGGATAAGTAGCTTAAACTGGGGGGAAACTGCCCAGAATGAAAATTTATAGCAAATTTAAGTTTTCAAATCTCTTTTACACCACACTTCTAGCATTTGAAACGCTCAACTGCATGATCATTATTCATCTTTTATTTCATTAGAGTGTCTACCATCTGAATAATTTTCATAATTGAGTGAATATTTTTACATTAGCACTATAAAATTTGTTTACTCCATATCTCCCATCCCTTCATTCATGGGGCCATGAGTAGGGGTGGCAATTTGGCCGAGCAGTTCGTATACTCGTCCAATCGGCTCTTCTAGGCTCAGCCCATGGGTTGCTCAGGGGCCGAGCCTTGCTCGGACAAGCCTGAGACGAGCCGAGTTCATGGCCCGAGCTGGATTGGCCCTGAGTGAGTTAGTTAGTTAGAACATGACACGATCTCAAAAACTCCGGCTTGGAGACGAGTTTAATTGAATTGAATCTTGAATCAAAAACTCAAGTAAATCAATTATTGGTATAAATATATCTTTTATCAATCCATATATTCCCCATTTTTCTAAATTATCTCCCTCTTATTCGCTTGGAACACCTAATATTTTCTGTCAAAACTCAAATAAATTCGAATCTTTATTTTCAATAAATTTAGGATAATACCACGTAGCTTAAACGTGGAAAGAATAATCAGCTCATAATATGAGAAATGTATATATATATAAACTAAAATTCACACATAGATAATGGTGTACGAAAAAAAAAAAAGTCAAACCCCAAATTTATTCTTGAAACCCATTAAAAATAGAGAATGGTACCTCTTGGAGAAGGTTATCAGCGATTCTATAGTAATACCGGAGAGAAATTCGATTATCGAGCTCTATTTTCTCAACTGCTGCACCGGTAGTATTGTTCATCGGATTTTTCCCGGAACTCATTTTTTCCTTACCGGCGGCGAGTAAGAAAATAAATTTATTTGTTCGGAGATGAAAACGTTGTTCTCTGAAGAATTAAGATGAAGCTAATTGGTCTGAGTTGGGTGGGTTTCTGAATTTAGTTGTGCAGTCGACGTGTATAGTCAACCTTTGCAAGAGTTGACAATGAAATGTAAGAATAATTATAGTCCTTTAGTGAAGTTTCATGGAATTCACGAGGAATATTAGTTAAAGATTTGTAATTATGAAAAAAAAAAAAAATTAAAGGTATTGATACTTGACCTCGCACGTTTTGCACGTGTAAGTCACGATGAGAAGTATCTGCCATGTTAATGAGTCACAAAACTTCGCATAAATTATGAAGACTTTACAAGAAATACGAGCGTCTCCTAAAGGTGTCTGGGCACCTCTCTTGAGTCTGGACCACTTTGCTAATTTTATGATGGCCCACTTATACCATCCATGAGGGAGGACTTGAGTAATTTGTGAGTTTGAATCACATTTGTCTCGAAGGGTCAAAGCACGTAGCGATCCTATTCAATTTCGAGAAAATTGTTTTTATTTCTCTCTTGGTAGGCACCAAGTATGATCGTTAAGGAGGGGTTCCCGAATATCTTCTCAATTAGGATATGTTTTACCTACCTCATTACCTAACGTGTCTCGTTTATAGGGATCAGGAGTATTCGAAGATTTATCTTGCCACGTGGCAAGAAGCCCGCCATCATGTATGCAATACTTGTTGTAAAGAAAATAGAATCAAGCAAATCCAATTTGTGACAATGACCGAACCAATGAATGGTCGACACATGTTTTGGAGGCTTGAAAGGTTTGAAATACCATTTACATTTTTCCTAAAAATATTTCAAGCAAGTCAAAGAAAATGTGTAATATAAATTTTTTTAACACCAACCCAAAATTCATTCCAATTTCTCCCAAACTTAAATTAGGGTCCGTTTGATAGAAATGTGAAAATGGGTGGGAAAAAAAATGTTTTCCCTAAAAATTATTTTATTGGGAATTGTAATTCATTATGTTTGATTATTATAATTTTTCATGGAAAATATTAAAAGTTTGGTGTCCGTTTGACTTTGTTTTTTTATGAAAATTGTCCATTAAAGTGATAATGTTTTCTATCATTGGGTCTAGAATTTGTTCAAATTGCAAAAAAATTGAAAAAAAAAAAAATATCATAGCGAATATCATTCGTTTGGCTTTGTTTTGCATGAAAATGGTCAATAAAAATGAATTTTTTTTTTTTTTACCATTGTGTCTAGAATTTATTTCAATAAAAAAAACTGAAAAATATTTACCTACTAAAATATCAAGAATTTATTTTCCTCAAAAATGTGAAAAAATTGAAAATTTGGAAAATATTTTCCCCGATAAAATTTTGCCTATCAAACACTACAAAAGTTGGAAAATGAAAAAAAAAAAAAAAAATTTACTTTCCATGGAAAAACTACCCTATCAAATGGATCCTTATACT
>CAIGRE010193811.1:0-18792 GCA_903798275.1 Fraxinus angustifolia subsp. syriaca
ACATAATTTTTGACCTATAAAATAATTTGCAACCAATTAATTTATAATTTGTAACCAAATTGTATAGAATTGTGACTTTAATATATTTAATTAATAAAATATATGTTTAATTAATTAGTTTAAAAAAATCCGAAATTTTAAATTTTAAACTTTATCTTTAAATTTGAAATGGGTGAAATTTAACCTAAATTTTCCCCTTTTTTCAAAACCGCCAAAATGGTTGGACCTGCCCATCCAAGCCCAGCCCTTTCAATGATAGGTTCAAGCCCAAGCTGTGGGCCACTGTTAAGCGTCAGGTTGGTTCACAATTCACACTTCAAAGAGCCGATATATTTTTCAATTTTTTTACATATAATTTAAATAAATAAATCAAACTTTAAGCATGCAGGACTATCCTCCATGCTTATAGGTTTCGGCACACAGTCCGATTTTACATGTTTCGGACAGTTCCATCCAAATTGACACCTATCACAGTTCTAAATCGAAAGGAAATTCTATATATTCCATTTTGAAACATCAATAATTTTAATTCGTCCTGACTATAAAAAACCTAACGTTTTCAGAAAATACGATTTTTATTTATTTATATAAATTATACCTTCATACACATTACTTGTATCATTTTCGAGGAGCTATAGAATAAATAATACAAGGGTTCTTCTAGTCAACCCTTGTATTATTTATTGAAGAAAAAATTAATTATTTTTAAATGTAATAAAATAATATAGAATATCATCCACAAATAATTATAAATATTTGGTCAAAATCTGTAACCCTGAGTTGTGTACTCGTATTGGACATTTTCCTACGATATTGAAGTCCACGAATTAATTAATTAAATTAATACTAAAGTGACCGCACGTAACTTAATAATTTTGTTTGTCTAAAATAAGTGGAATGCATACGTGATTAGATGAATTAAATAAATGAGTGATTCCATTATGTAATTAAAAAAGAAAACAGATGGCTTTGATTCCCTTAGTTTTTGGAACACAAGTTGACCACCATCAAATTATTCTAAATTCTAATTGATATATTCCTTATCGTTTGTCGGTAATAGATATTTCGAGATTATAACAAATCAAAATCAAAATAAACTTTTATTCCTTGATCACAAAGTTTTTTATTCGATTTCCATTTGTTCGATGGTAAACTATACGATAAATAAATTATAAATATATATTTAGAATGTTAGACCAAATAAAAAAAAATATTTAGGGTGTGTTTGGGTCACATTATCTTAGAAGAATGTATTCTGGAATAGTAGATTGATGGAGAATGTGTGGTTGAAAAAGAATGAAGAATTATTGATGTGATGAAAAATGTGTGGTTAAAAATAAGTAGAATAATGAAAATGAAAATTTTAATATACACCAAACACGAACTAAAGTCGCGAATGAATAAAAAACACAGGAGCAACGATACAATTTACCTATCAAACGATTTTAAAATAAAATAAATTATTATTCTTTGTTGCATTATAAATAAATATGATAAAACTTAAATTTCGAGTTTGGACAACTATATATTATTTCGAGTTTGGACAACTATATATTAAAGATTGTGAAAGACGTGCGGCATGATAATGCGATAAGATCAAATTTCAAACCTTATGATCTTAAACATAATAAGGTACTTCTATCTTTTTAATATTATTTAAATTATGCTAAGAGCAATAAATAAATAAAATAATACATATCTTAAAATTATGTGTTTTTTAATATTATTTTTCTAAAAGTATGTATTGTGACTTGTACTTGTGAGTTTCTATTTTCTATAAAAAAAATTATATCAATTCTTCATTTTATTTAATTACTTTATTTAACTTTAGAAAAAATGGAAATAAAATTTCTAAAAATAAAAAGGCCGCCTTTAGGCTCGCTTTTTGATGCTACGCTTGCATTAGGCAATGTGGCTAAAATAGAGTTGATTGCCTTTTTCACACATTTTCTTTTCTATTTGCTAAGCTTTTTTCTAGGGTCTTGCGCTTACATCAAAACGTGGCTATATATTCACTATTCATTCGATTAATTTTATGTTTAATTAAGCCTTTTTTGTTATGTTATTTTCAAAAAATATTTTTCTCTATATTATTTTCAATTATTTATTTTTTTAATAAAAAAACATTACACACAAAATTAAAATTTTTCTTTATTTTTTAAACACATTTTTTTTTTTTTTTTTATAAAAATACAAACTCATAATTATTGTAAAAAGGAAAAAAAATTAGCAATGCAAGACATAAACAGTAAATTCATAATTTATTATTTCAATCATAACTAACCATGTACTATTTAAACTTATTATTATCTCAAGAAAAGAATAGAGTTTAAATTATACAGAGTCCAACTAATTACATAAGAATGATGTATTTAAATTTGGATTTTGACAAATGGTCCTGGTTGAATCAGTTACACAGTAAACTGTAAACCTAATATGCCTTAACAATTAACATGGTCAATAACCACGGCGAATATAATTTCCATGCTTTAATTCGGTTTGTGAAATTATATTATTTTTTAAGTAATAAGTTAGTAATATCTCTTGCATTTCCCATCAAATGTAGGCATTAAGTACAAGTTAGGGTGTACCAGGTAAATTATGATATTTAATTTGATGAAAATAAGGTTTTTTCTTTCGCGCGAGCATGTGCGTGTGTATATATTTTACAAAATTTAAACTAAATTCTATAGATAAATATTTCGTGAATTGGATTTAACTTGAGTGTCCAGGATTTCATTGCGCGTGCTTAGGATAGAAGTTTTGTATTTAAAACTTTGTTGAATTTTGTGTTTTTTTTCAATAAAATTGATTTTTTCTCTCAAAACTATACAAAATTTTAGGATATTCCACAAAAATCAACAAAGTTTTGATCCCCAGACTCTCGAGTTTTCAGTGTGACGCTCATTATTTTGTGCTTTTGTTGCGTCAGTATGTCACCTCTTCAATGCACAAATCCAACATGCCACTGAGATAAAGAATCCTTGTAGCCTAGTTATAACTAGACATAAATCGAAAGGTCATTGGTTGTCCATTTTCTTGTTTTATGTTTGTATGCTGGAAGTCTTACTTTATATCCTCTTTAAAGTATTTTATATTTCCTTGTTCGTTTAAAAAAAATAAAATATAATGTGAATTATAGCGAAGAGTTGAATTGGATTATTCAAAGTTTGTCTGTTGAGGTTTATCAGTGTTTGTTAATGTGTTGCTAATATGGTTTCTTGGAAAGGTGAGAAGGAGGTATATTATAGTTTTCACTATTTATAAAGACATTTTGGAGAAATGCATATCAATTTTCAGCTCTGCAAGTAAATGAATTGCTTTACAATTTACATTTCCATGAAAGCTATTCCAAACCTCTCAATGCATGGTTCATCAAAGGTGTATATATGGGTTAGGGTTTCTTGTTATATAAAAGCTGAGAAAATGTGTGGTTAAAATTAATTGTTAACTTTGACTTGAAATTAAAATCAAAATGAATAAGGGTTGACTACAAACAAAACAAAAAATTATATGTGATTTACTAGAGATGGAAATCCAGCAACCAAAGTCTCAGCTTTAAGTTGACAGATTTAAAATTTTACTTGGCGACGAGAATCCTAGAGATGAATTTTAGAGTACATACGTATTAGCAACGAATTTTTCACTTACAATGCTCAAAATGTTTATATGTATACATATATTTATTGATTCCATGAAGTTTATTCAGTTTATTATTAGAAAAATTCCATTAGTTTGACTCTTTGATTAGACATATTCTAGTGAACGGACACATCACCAGTTTACCACTGAATAACTAAGGTTTAGAGATACTGATTTTTCACCTACTACTGGAGATTTCTTGTTGAGCTGATAAAAGATGATGTTAATGGATAAGCTTATTTTAGAAAAAAAAACTTTTCGAGAAGTGGTTGATTTCGTGGGGTATGGAATAATTAATCAGTTAATAAATCACATTTATATATTCATTGCATTAAAAACCTTCAAAGTTTGTTTTTGACTTGCCATCTGTATGAAGAGTACATACATTTTGGCTCTCAAATGTCTGTTAATATTTTACTTACAATGGAAATTTATTGAGATGATTTATAATTTATTTATGTTACTAAACTCAGTTATAAAACTAAAATTCTTGAAACTTATCTGTTTGAGCCCTTTTTATTTTTTGGATTAATAGTTTTTGGAATAGTGATTTTTGTGGAGAATATGTGATTAAGTTGAAGTTTTTTTGGGTTTACATGTAAAAATATCTTATTATGAATGTGATTGTAAATGAATTTGGAGAAAAATAAATTTTAAAAGAATAGGTCTCAAACAGAGACTATCGTCACATGAACCTATGTCCGACTTAATATTGTAAGGCACGTTTACAAGCCAGGAAAATGAAATATAGCTTCATAAAGATGGACGTACAGGGACTATGTAATAACTTAAGGAAGAGAATTGAATCAGTGACTGCAATAGTCATCTTATGTGACAACTAGTTATTTGAGCAAACGAAATTATGAAAAATTAAAGCCTTAAATAATAAGTTGTCTCTTATGATAAATACTGTTGTCGTTTGAATAATATTACTCTAAAATATTTGATTACTATCCTCTTGAGTATGTTCTACTCAAATATATCGGAAGTGCCATATTATCTTGTCTTCCTTAGAAATGTTTCAAAAAACGTTGTGAACATTTCTAAATGTGCGGACTATATTTCTTACTACTAAAATTCCAATTTTTCTTTATACTTTTAAACATAGAGATAATCTCACAAATGGTCACTGAACTTACTTAAAAATTACAAAATAGTGATTGAAGTTTCATGCGCTTTCATAAACGGTCACTGAAAGACTGTTATGATTTTAATTCAAACTTAAAAAACCAAAACACGTGGACATAGAAGTTTGACCATTTCAAATGCAATTTCTTTGCTATTAAGTACCACATTTGGCATTTGAGGTGGTCAAACTTTTATGTCCACGTGTTTTGATCCTTTAAGTTTGAATTAAAATAATAACGGTCCTTCAGTGATCGTTTGTGAAATAAATTAAAACTTTAGTGACCGTTTGTAAAAGCGTATGAAACTTCAGCGACTATTTCTGCAAGTTTTAAATTTCAGTGACCGTTTTTTAATTAGTAGGTAAGTTCAGTGACCATTTGTGAAGTTAGCCCTAGAGATAACCCTTCAAAGAATAAAAAAGATAAAGATGAAAGAAAAGATCTGCTGAAACTGTCAACGAAACCCATTAAATCTTTACTCTTTTTTCCATCCCTTCTAACAATCAAGTTTTGACTATTTATATATAATCCAAGACATCTATAATAACAAGCCTCTAATTCCCCCATTACGTACTTGAAATGTGCTTGTAAGCTTTCCAGTTTTAAACCATACACTTATTCAAATCTTCCCACCCCCACCCCAACTCACCCCCTCTTTCCTCAACAACTGATCACGTTAATTTTTTTCTCCTCCTCTTCCTCTCTTTGAATTCAAGGTATATATTATTTCTTGATATATAGTATTTATGATCTTATTCTTCCTTTTTAATACATATTTTATAGTTATTCATAACCTTCTTTTTTTCTCTGTTCAATTTTCAGTATACAAATTTAAATTTATTCAATATGTATGAAAGGAATATCATCCTGTTTAGCTGTATTCATAATATGATTGTTAGGGAAAATGAATTTTCATAATTTTTCATCTATGAATTACAAAGAAAAGGACTCTCTTATGGTCATATTAATTGCAAAATCAAACTATTATGAAAATATTATCAGTCTAAATATTATAGAGAATATTGTATAAGGATTTATCAATAGTTTAAAACCCAATCAAAGTATAAAGATGGTGTTATGGAAACTAAATTGAAGAGTTGATTTTTTTTTTATACATCTTTGTTTGAAGTTTTCTAATATATTTTTCTTTGAAGAGTTTCCTTTCTGTTTAGATTGGGTAGAGAGTTCATTTCATTTATATTCAGTTCCTCTGAATACAATATATGTTTTGCTTGGCAACTTTTTTTTTTTCTTCATACTAATATGTCGAATCTTGACAAGCTAATGCAGACTTTATTTCTGAAACAAGATCACTGGTGAAACTATTGATTCTCTCATTTATATTTTTTGAGGCATTGGAGATACAAAAAATACAAATGAAGAATGAAGACAGAGATCAATATTTTTTTGTCGTAAAATTCCATTAATCGCTTAGCTATGAAAAACAGTGTTGAACATAAAAGGTTTGGACTATTCTTTTTAACGTGATGAACCTTTTAAGATGAAATCTCAAAACCATGTATGGTATTGAACCTAAAATACTCAGTAAAATCTATTTTATAGAAAGATTAAATGAGCAAAAGATTAAGAGTAAATTGTATTGCTTAAATATGAAAAATAATAATCAATATATAAGACTTGAAATACCCTTCTCCATGGTCTCACCTTCTAAAATGGAATTTCAAAATTTAACGATCTTCTATTGTCAACAACGTAACTAAGCTTTATTCTCAATAAATTGAGACAATAAAATAAACTAATCATCAACCAATTCTAGTTAAAAAATGGTTGTTTCTTCTCCTACATGTAGTCTGTAGAGTTTATTTAGTAGCTGGGGTAGGTGTTATAATTTCTTCATTTTTCTGAGGTTAGAAAATTTTCAGTTGACAGGGTGCATGATGGAGGAAATAGGAGGTGGCTCTAGTGATGAAGCAAGGAATTGTCCTAGAGGGCACTGGAGGCCAGCTGAAGACGAGAAACTCCGGCAGCTTGTCGAGCAATATGGCCCTCAAAATTGGAATTCCATTGCTGAAAAACTTCAAGGAAGATCAGGTATGTATATAAATGTTACTATGTTATTTTCGATTTTCTGATAATTCTTTAGCTACTAATGTTTTAGAAATTAGGGTTCCTTGTTTTCTTCGATAATCCAACTTGCATAACAGTTAAATATGTATATTATATTCACAAAATATATATGTTAGTTAATTAAGACTTATTAGAAGAATTTCACCAAAACAATTAGTCTCATTATGAGTAAAGTTGAAATATATAGATGTTAAACTTTTAAATGAGACCCTATGATACACTGCTCTGAGTTCAAGTTTCGCAATCCTCAAATAACGAAAATTTCAATATCAGATCTTTCATGTATTTTTTTCCTGATCCGTACATATACATATGTGCAACCAAGATCCTCCCATTTATAATAGCTTAAGTTTTTAGATAAAAAAGTTTAATATATGTTTAGTATCATCTCTCCGAGGTTACTATCAACTTTCAAAGGATTCAGTATATTTAGACAATGTCATTCTATTGAACCCAACTCATGTAGAAGTTTAAGTTATTAGATAGATGAATGATTATGTCTTCAACGTGATGAGAGTTGTACTCAACACATTTGACTCCTCTCATATTATATTTTTTACAAGCTCAACATGTTAGACAAAGAATATACTTCTTTGTTCAAATTATATGTTCAACATGCACAGGTAAAAGTTGCAGATTGAGATGGTTTAATCAGCTCAACCCAAGAATAAACAGAAGGCCATTTACTGAAGAAGAAGAAGAAAAGCTTCTTACAGCTCATAGAATACATGGAAATAAGTGGGCACTTATATCTAGATTTTTTCCAGGTAGAACAGACAATGCTGTTAAGAATCATTGGCATGTCATTATGGCCAGAAAACAAAGAGAACAATCCAAGATTTCTGGTAAGAAAATTTATCAAGAATTTGCAACTGATGACTCCAAATCTCATTCCTATGTTGTTGGACAAAAGAATTCTAGATTTCCGGACAGTAGGATTCATGAATTCCAAAAACAAAACGAAGAAAAAGTTTTTACTCTTTCATCCTCCTCTGGTTCATACATGTCGTCACCCTGTACAAGCCTTTTGGCGACATATAATTTATCTTCTGCTACTGATATTACTACAAGAAAAAGTAGTAATCAGTACAGTTTTAGCTCTAGCAGTTCATTCCACGGACATTCTGCCGTCACAAATTCCTTCGGTTATTTGGATAGTCGTTTTGTCAGTAAAAAAAATGGGATAATCAATGGAGAATTTATGCAAAATGGTGCTAAGACAGGTAAAACATTTGCGCACACAGAAGAGGAATCAATCCAAAAGAAAAATCTTCCCTTCATAGATTTTCTTGGTGTGGGAGTCTCATCTTGATCACTTCATTGTTTGATTTTTTTCCTCTTCAATTTGTATGTATTATTAGCTTCAAAATTTTGTCTTTTGTATAATGTTAGTGTATTAAAAGTCCAAGTTTAAGTTAGATGATAGTTTAGCAATTTCAGTTTCAAATTTCTAGATGGTGAAATATAATAATATAATTTCTTCCAACCGCAAATAATTTAAGTGCATGAATGAGTTGGTTCTACATTGTTTTTTAGTGGACAAATCAAGTGTTCAAGTCCTACCATAACATTAATGCATTATATAATAAACTGCTATATGTATGTCACGTATGAGACTATTGATAGTCCTCACCGTGAATATCATTATTCTTTATGTATATTTGACGTAATACATAAGGTGTACGTGGAAAAGGGTGGGTTAAAAACTCACCACTTCATTCCTCAAAAAGACTGGCTCATTCCGGTCATTCATTAACTTCGTATGTATGTATAGACGAGATGATTCACTCTGTTCTGTAGTAGAAGTAATGGCAGGAAATCTTTTCATAACCTACTCAACGATAATTCACGGTGAAGAAAATTGATTAAATCTCGTGAAACTATTTATTAGAAGACATTCATTTATCTTCTTTGTGCAAAATTTGGGAATCAAAATCATCCCCTATTGGTACGTACTATTAAACCTCATCTCCTAAAAATTTCACTATAACAATTTTTATGAATGTCTTCACGGCGAACTTACCAAAAGAATAACTCCGAGTCATTTAAGGCAGCAGAGAAATCAGTGATAACGTACTTGATTTAAAGTGGAAAATAGTTATTTTTAAATTATTAACCGATATCGTTGAGCACAAACACTTATCAGTTTATTAATGCTAAAAAGTCGAGCATGAAAATTTTAGAAGAATGCAAGACCTTATCTCTACTTTGGCGAAAATAAAAAGCTTACGAATAATACGAGAAATACATTAACAAAATATACCACTAACCCTAAAATGCTAATCAACAGAAAGACACCATCGTCAAACATTTTATACATATTTGACATATACCGATTCTAATCCTAGTTAGTCACAAACACTAATCCTCCAAAGCACCTACCCCGCCCATCGCCGTCGATTACTACAGGTGCCATATTGCACAACCACCACCGTTGGACGCCTTCTCCATCATACCACTTCCACCTCCAAAATCTCTACCTTATTTTTGGTTTTAATGGATCGATGATGTAATGAAGAATTCAGCACTACGTACTCCAGCTCATCATCACCAATACCATCTGCACAAGTTACCGTCTCCACAAATCTACCAAATAGGTTTTGTGCACTATTCAAAAGGATGTCCGTGTTTTTCCATTTTGTGGTGGGAGGAATAAGACGTTGTGCCGGGTCGATAATGTGTTGGGAGATGATGAACCGCAATGCGGCTGGAGTTTCCCAGGTGGTGGTGAGGATTGTTAAGAGATAAATTTCAAATCAACTAATTATGAAAATATAAATTTGTCGTGGATGCTCGCTCCAAGATCTTCGAAACGGTAATTTTTGGGCTCAGTTTCACGTTACTTTTTTCTACCAAACAACCAATATAAACGGTTTCGACCTATTACCAATATATTCACCTTAGTGGCTGCTCAATCCCACCCACAAAGGACAAGATAACAGTGTAGATTTGTAGCCACAAAGGCAAGAAGAAAAACAACGAAAAAGAAGGCACAAGATGAGACCAAAATACACAAAGGAGCAGCCCTTTTTCCTCACTATGGCAACCAGTTTTCTTCCTCTCAAAGTAGCCACATTTTTCACTCTAATACACAAATCACACACCACAAAAATGGCTAGGGTATGTAGCCTATATATAGGAATATGTTAGATTCTAGTTGGGCTAAGAAAGGGATAAATGGGATAGAATCAAGAGCCATCTAATAGAATTCCAACATTTAATCACATCTCTATCCGTGATCCAAATGTCACACTCCATATTCCCGATACATACCACCAATGTATCTCTAGGCATCTATACTCTACATCACAATAGATACACAACACACTTATTGCTAATACATCACAACCCACTATGCATGCAAACACATTACACCAAGTAATCATATTGCTCTCAAATTCATGCAAGTGTACATATCAAACTTATTGAAATGTCATGTAACCATGCAACAGAATTAAGTAATCACACATATGTAGAAATGATTACACACAGATGTACATGCAATAACTAGGTTTACTTTCAATAAACCTCACTACAATCATCACTCGACCCTATAGCCACATTCACCCTACATCTCATCTTACCATTGTGCTTATCCTTTTTCTAGGAATAGTCCCTCATGAAGTGTCCACACTTAACCACAAATGTAACACCACTTACTACCGAACTTGTCCCAACCATTGCCCCTTCTTCTCATCACTAGCATCACTACTAGAGTCACTACTGTCTTGGGCTCTAACCAAACTTATCTGCTTAAATTTCATTATTCTCCTCATCACATGTAACTCGCCACTCCTCATGTTACCGTCAATTTAATCCAAGCAATTGTCATCACGTGTTCATGTCAGAAGTCCAATTCCAGCATATTCAATTCATGTTAATTTTTAGTCTTCTTTTGACCAAGTCTTTAGCTTAGGTTGTTAATTTATTTAATGGGGTTAGTGGTGTCCAGTTAGTGGGTAAACAGGGTTGTAGTGGGTCCAGATTTATTTGTTGGTTCGTTATTATTTGAGTTGTATTTAATGTCCCTTTATTTGATCAATGAAGCATCATAATTTCATTTGGCTTTTATTGTATAATGGAGGCACTGGTCCCTCGAAGTACCAGATTTCTTTACTTATATTTGAAGGTTCGCAACAGTGGTATCGAGAGATAGGTCGGTTCCATGGCAGAAGGGACCCGACTTTCACAACTTTCTGAAGTTGTTACACAGCTGAAAAATGAAAATGCAGAAATGAAGGAGGCCTAGACTCGACAATAAACTTTGCTGGAAGAGCTTGTCAAGCATGTAGGCAATATTGCCAACAACTACACAACCCTTTCCCATACCATAGCCACGATACCCGACAAACAGTCCCACCCTCACCATTCCAACCCAAGTAGCAACCAAAATCTTGAAATGCCCAATACCCATTTTAACCCAGTTTTTGAACACCAAAGTGGGATCCACAGCAGAACCATAAGACTTGATTTCCCCAAGTTTGATGGGTTTGATCCCAACGGGTGGGTCTTTAGAGCCCAACAATTTTTTGACTACCACAAGACACCTGATACACAGAAAATTCAGCTAGCTTCCTTCCATATGGAAGGTAAGGCCCTTACTTGGTACCAGTGGTTATTGGCTTCCCATCCAATCACCACTTGGCCCGAATTTGTAGAGGTATTACAAGTTCGATTCTCATCCACACCTTTTGATGATCCAGTAGCAGATTTTATGAAGTTAAGGCAAACATCTACTATGGAGGAGTACCAAACTGATTTTGAGGTACTATCCAACCGTATCCCAGGACTTTCGGAGGAGTTTCGCATTAGTACTTTTCTTAGTGGGCTGCGCGATGATATTCGGGTCATGGTCACTATATTTAGACCAACTACCCTCCTTACAGCTTTTGGTCTAGCTCGACTATATGAAGAAGAAGTATGGTGCAGGTTCAAAAATCAGAAAAATTCCAGCTCCTTTCAGCCAATTCCAATCAACCAAATTCCTCCCAAAAACAAATTCCCTAGACTTCCAGCTCCTAACCCCACTCGGCTATTGGGACCCCACCTCCTCACTACCTCCATCGACCAAACAGGGACCAACCTAATAAAGCCAACCTTCCTATACAGCGTATTACCTCTGCACAAATGAAGGAAAGAAGGGATCGTGGTCTTTGTTATTATTGTGATGACTAATGGGCTTTTGGGACACCGATGTAGAACTCCCAAGCTATTCCTTTCGGAAGGATTGGAGGCTGAAATTGAGGAGGACATTTTTGAAGATGTCAGTGAAGAACCTGCAATGAGAGAAGAGCAACACACAGACCAGGAAGGATCATTACTTGGTATATCACTATATGCAATTTCAGGCACTTCCACTTCTCAAACCATGCGACTATGAGGTGTATTAAAACACAATCTGTGGTTGTTTTAATTGACTCTAGGAGCATCATAGCTTCATCAACCCTAGCATGGCCAAGAAAACCAATCTAGGTGTTAGAAGAAGCAACAACCTTACTGTGATAGTAGCTAATGGGGATCGGTTACCTTGCCTAGGCTGTTGTGACATAGTTCCATTTTATCTTCAAGGTAACTACCTTTTTGCTAATTTATATTTGCTGCCCTTAGTGGGATGTGATGTGGTTCTTGGGGTGGATTGGCTTTCCCACTTAGGCCCTATTCTTTGGCATTTCTTCAGGCTTACAAAGAAATTTACTTGGTGTGGAAAAAGAATACAGCTTCAAGGGCTTAACCCTTCAGATTTAACTATGGAAGATGAAGAAAATTTTTATATGCAGACAAAGGGGACCCACAAAGGATTAGTGTTACAATTAATGGAAGTTTCAAATGAAGACTCATCAGCTACTGTTCCTGAGAAGATTCAGCCACTGTCAAAGCAATTTCACACAGTTTTTCAAGAGCCAAAAGGACTCCCCCCACGCTGAAGTCATGATCACAAGATTTCTCTCATAGATGGCACTAAACCAATCAATATTCGGCCCTACCGCTATCCTTACTATCAAAAGGAAGAAATTGAAAGAATAGTTGACGAATTGATGAAAAATGGATTTATACGACCTAGCCTTTATTCTTCCTCCGTATTATTGGTGCGCAAAGCAGATGGCAGTTGGCGAATGTGTGTTGACTATCGGGCTCTCAATCAAGCCACCATTAAAGATAATTATCCAATTCTTATCATTGATGAACTCTTAGATGAATTGGGAGGGGCCACAATATTTTCTAAGCTTGATTTACGATCGGGGTACCATCAAATTCATGTAGAACCTCATGATATCTCGAAAACAGCCTTCCAAACCCACCAAGGCCACTATGAATTTTTAGTAATGCCTTTTGGCCTTACTAATGCCCCATCCACCTTCCAAGGGCTTATGAATGATATTTTTCGTCCATATTTACGAAAATTTGTTCTTGTATTTTTTGATGATATTTTAATCTTTAGTAAGTGCTAGGATGACCATATTTTACATCTGGAAACTGTACTGAAGCTACTCCAAAGCACTAATTGTAAGCAAAGATGTAAAAATGAGGGTTTGGATGTTCAAAAATAGAGTACTTGGGACATATCATCTCCTCAAGTGGGGTCCAAGCAGATCCCAACAAGATTTCTAGTATGTTGTTGTGGCCTTTACCTACTTTACTTAAGGCTCTAAGAGGTTTTTTTGGGCCTTACGGGTTATTACCGCAAATTCATTAAAAATTACGGGAGCATAGTAGCCCACCTTACTGCACTACTTCAGAAGGATGCTTTTCAATGGAATCCAAAGGCCACGGATGCCTTCCACCAAATAAAAAAGGTTATGACTACTCCCTCGGTTTTGGGACTCCCAAATTTCTCCAAAACATTCATTATTGAATGTGATGCGTCAGGAGATGGCATTGGTGCAGTACTGATGCAAGAAGGAAGGCCTTTGGCCTATCTAAGCCAAGGACTTAAGGGAAAGAATCTACATTTATCTACCTATGAAAATGAGCTCCTTGCTCTTGTCATCACAGTAAAAAAATGGAGGGCCTATTTATTGGGGCAGAAGTTTAAGATTCGCACCGACCAACATGCCCTTAAATATTTGGTCGAGCAGCGAATTGGTACACCAACGCAGCAGAAATGGATCTCCAAGCTGATAGGCTATAAGTTTACAGTAGAATACAAAGCTGGACGTGAGAACAAAGCTGCAGATGCCTTGTCTAGGATGGGGAATGTGGACCAGACAATCAATACAGTAACTCTCACACAGTTGGAAAAACCTTGGATTGATAGAGTAAAGAAGGCTTACCTAGCAGATGAGCTTCTTCAAAGACTTCTTAGGCAACTCCAGGGCGGCATCTTCTCGGATCATAAGTTCCAACTATGGCAAGACATAGTACTCTACAAAGGCAGAATCCATTTAGGCACTAGTCGAGAGCTTCAGCAGTTGGCCCTACAAGAGATGCACAATCACTCGTTAGCAGGACATTCAGGTTATCACAAAACCTTAGCTCGGGTCAGAAAGAATTTTTACTGGCATGGATTAAAGGTTACAGTCAGGCATCATGTACGAGAATGCGAGATCTGCCAGCAAAGCAAAAATGAACATAGCCACCCCGCAGGACTACTCCAGCCTCTACCCATCCCCGGAAGACCATGGACTGACATTAGCATGGATTTCAATGAAGGTTTGCCTCAATCCCATAACAAAAATGTGATCATGGTGGTGGTCAACCATTTAACTAAGTACGCTCACTTTATTACACTCAGCCATCCCTACACTGCCACTACTATTGCTGGACTATTTCTTCGACAACATTTTTAGATTACATGGTATCCCTAAATCTATTATAAGTGATCGAGATCCCATTTTTATCACCCATTTTTGGAAAGAGCTCTTCCGATTACAACAGACTCAACTCAACATAAGCACTGCCTACCATCTGCAAACGGATGGCCAAACAGAGATAGTCAATCAGTGCCTAGAGGAGTACCTTCGCAGATTCACCGAGGACAAACCCAAAGCTTGGAGCAAATGGCTCTCTTGCTGAATATTGGTATAATACCAATGAGCACGCCTCAACCAAAACAACCCCATTTGAAGTTGTCTACGGCTACCAGCCTCCCTGTCTACTTCAATACACCCCGAGAACAACCAAGGTTCAAGTTGTTTAAGATGTGTTGAAGGACAGGGAAGCTACTCTCAAAATCTTGAAAGACAACCTATGGGAAGCACAAGAGAGGATGAAAAAATTTGCAGATTTAAATCGGACGGAGAGGGAATTTAACAATGGCGATTGGGTTTATCTACGGTTAAAACCATACCGTCAACTCTCAACTGTTGCCCGGAAGAACCAGAAATTTGCTTCCTACTACTATGGACCCTTCATGATTGAAGAAAAGTTGGAAAGGTTTCCTATCACTTGAGACTACCTCCAGAATAAAAAATCCACCCTATTTTCCATGTTTCTTCCCTGAAGAAAAGATTGGGTTCTTCTTCTACCCTGCGGCCGAAGCTTCCACTTGTTAACGTGGATGGTTCTCTCTTCCTAGAACCAGAAAAGATACTAGATCGTAGACTTAAGAAACAAGGACGACAAGCTACCACAGAGATTTTGGTGAAATGGTCTGGTACGAGTGAGGAGGAAGCGACCTGGGAGAACATTAGTGTTTTCTGCAACAAATTTGGGGACCTTGGGGACAAGGTCCTCGAAGAGGGAGAATCTGTCATGTTACCGTCAATTTAATCCAAGCAATTGTCATCACGTGTTCCCGTCAGAAGTCCAATTCCAGCATATTCAATTCATGTTAATTTTTAGTCTTCTTTTGACCAAGTCTTTAGCTTAGGTCGTTATTTTATTTAATGGGGTTAGTGGTGTCCAATTAGTGGGTAAACAGGGTTGTAGTGGGTCCAGATTTATTTGTTGGTTAGTTATTATTTGAGTTGTATTTAATGTCCCTTTATTTGATCAATGAGGCATTAGAATTTCATTTGGCTTTTATCGTATATTGGAGGCACTGGTCCCTCAAAGTACTAGATTTCTTTACTTTTATTTGAAGGTTCGTAATACTCCTTTTATCCTCTTTTTTTAGTCTTAATGTCTATTTCTTTACTTCTAAGAGAATCAATGACAATCTCAGGTATTAAAGTGTCCCTACCATACTTAATCACATTCTTAACCTCTCTATATAAATCACACATAGAATTAAGCAAAATAATGACCTTATGTGTTTTAGACACATTCTCGTCAAAATTAACAATATCTTGAATAAATTTGTTAAAAATATCTAGATTGTCATTAAGATCCTCTGAAGGATCTATTTTAAAACTGAAAAAATATTTCGAGCAGGTACAACTTATTAGGAGTAGATTTAAGCAAATATAAGTCTTCTAACTTTTTTCAAAGTTCTTTTGTGGTAAGAAGCTTGCCACTTTCTAAAAACAGTGTCAGATAGGTATAAAAAATTGGAAGTTTAAACTGTCTTGAGCTTTACCCAAACTTATTTGCTTAAATTTCATGGCACTCCTCATCATATGTAACTCACCACTCCTTTTATGCTCTTTTTTTAGTTTTAATCTCTATCTCTTTACTTCTTAGAGAATTAATGACAATTTAGGTATTAAAGTGTTCCTACCATACATACTCACATTCTTAACCTCTCTATATAAATCACGCATAGAATTAAGCAAAATAACCACCTTATATGTTTTAGACACATTCTCGTCAAAATTAACAATATATTGAGCAAGTTTGTTAAAAATATCCAGATTGTCATTAAGATCCTCAGAAGGATTCATTTAAAACTGAAAAAATCTTTCGAGCATGTATAACCTATTAGGAGTAGATTTAAACAAATATAAGTCTTCTAATTTTTTTCAAAGTTCTTTTGTAGTAGCAAGTTTGCCACTTTTCTAAAAACAGTGTCAGATAGGTGTATCATATTTTTTTTTCTCTTTATGCTTTTGTCAAATCAGTGAGAAAGTGGTCTTATGAAATTTTTGAAACTTTTTGTTGAACCAAAATTACCCTCATCTTTTGTTGCCAAATTGAAAAATCGTCTTTTTCATTAAAAATCTCAATTTTGAGATGTGAAGAAATTTTGAAAAATAGAATAACCAAAGTGCACAAATATGCTATACAAAGTAATTCTAAGGCCGCAATATACAGTGTTCTAGATTTCCAAGATTTTGTGAGATTCTAAAAGAGTAATCAATGCAAATCCTCATATTCCTAAATTCTAGCACAAGCAATGGTTACCCCACATGGTAACCCAAATCCTAATATCACATTATACGATGACATGCTAATGTTGAGATTTCAAAGTGATAAGTCAATATACCAAAGCGGGCCAATCTAAGTCCGTAAAAAATGAGAGATGCAAATTTAGCAAGCTTTAGGGCCACCACTATTAGACCTAAAACTCCAGCAACTATCGTAATTAATTAAACATGATTGAGTCCCAAATGTACAAATGGAAAAATCATCCAAATTCCACTATATAACCTAAAAAGAAAACTAACAACACTAAAATGTCAGGAACAAATTGCTTCAAGACACTGTTGTCAAAAAATGCCGCAAGCACCGTCGTTGAGACCGCCTCGTCCTGTACATCATGCCGGTAGTCTTTGTTTCACCAAACTCTTTTGGTTTGGCTGGAAATTGCACAAATAGCCTTGTTTTTTCAAAGTTTTCTGTTTGTTTTTTCGATCAATTTTCTGCTTTGATTCTGCCACTTTTCTAGTTTCTTTGTCAGATTTTGAGCCAAATCTACCACTTTGAAGCTTAGATACCATTAGTCACGGTAACTCACCCCAAGATCTTTGTAATGATGATTTTTGGGCTCAATTTCACGTTACCTTTTTCTATCAAACAACCAATTCAATGACTTCGACCACAACTAATATATTCACCTTGGTTGCTTCTCAATCTCAAACAAAAAGGACAAGATAATGGTGTAGATTTGTAGTTACAAGGAAAGAAGAAAAACAACGAAAAAGAAGGCACAAAAGGAGACCAAAATAAACAAAGGAGCAGCCACTTTTTCTTCACTATGGCGCCGGTTTTCTTCCTCTCAAAATAGCCACAGTTTTCAATCTAATGCACAAATCACACACCACAAAAATGGCTAGGGTAAGTAGCCTATATATTGGAATAGGTTAGATTCTAGTTGCACTAAGAAAGGGATAAATGGGCTAGAATCAAGAGCCATCCAATAGATGAATATATGGGCTGTGAATAATATTAATTTCTTAATCTACTTCCATCGGTCCATGTTATTTTCAGGTTGAGTTTTTGGACTTGGTTGTTGGTAATCCATTCACCATTGGGCGAGACCTCTGAAATTATATTCCGACGTTTTACATCATAGCCTGAGATTTATTTGGTATAAAAAAACCCCGACAAAACAATATTTAAGGGTTTTGACTATTCTTTTTAATAAGACGACGTTTTTTTGAAGTAACACCAAGTCTTAATATATGAAGTGTGCCCATTAAGCCCATTAAGAGTAAAAATGGGAATATGAATTTAAAAATTATTTTAATAAAAAAAGTCGCGATCTTGTGGGAACATGTTAAAGGATAGTCTCATATCAGAGCCGGACATGTGTTTTGCATGGCCTGAGGCAAGTTTCAGAATTTGGGCTCCTAAGTAATATAAGATAATCCACTTTTTATTTATAAGAGTCTTACAGAACTAAATTTGTTAGCTTAAATTTAACAATAAAACAACAAATAAAAATAAAATATTCAAAATATTTATGTTGTAATCAAATAACAATACGAAAATGTTCTAAACGACCACTTAAATATAACTCGTCTTGTAGTTTTTGAGGAAAAAATATTAATCAATTTTGTATAGCTGAGTTGTACAACGATTTCTTTTTCAATGGACAACATGATCAATCCATTCATTCTTTGTTATGACATAGTTGATCGGAGATAAGTTTTAATCAATTTCAACTTGGAGAAAC
>CAIGRE010193870.1:0-10983 GCA_903798275.1 Fraxinus angustifolia subsp. syriaca
TATTGATAAGTTTTTTCTGCACTTTACGATTAATTTTTCCAATAGTCACTCCACTAATCATTACATGGAATTTATGGAAAAGTAGATGTGAATCCCGTATGGCAGGACACCCCAGTTCGTGGCAGAAATCTATTTGGCAGATCAAGTCTATGCTTTCTCAGATTGCTATTATGATAAACATGGTTAAGAAAATTTTAGCTCGCTATGTTTCTTGTTTGCGCCCTTAAACTACCCTATAAACGCTGTTAAACATACCAAGGGACAACTGATCAGCTGGAAGAAACTTGAGGGCAACCAACTGAAGTTAAATATTGATGGTGCATCAAAATGAAACCCATGTCCAACCAATGGCGGTGGGATTCTGCGTGACATCAATGGAGTTTGTTGGGCTAGTTTTTCTTCGCACTATAGCTCTTGCACTAACATGGTGGCTGAAGCAAGCGCCCTTCTGATGGGCTTCGTCTGTGTAGGGACCTACAACTAAGTAATATTATTGTTGAAACCAATTCAAAAATAATGGTAGAATGGCTTACTAAAGGTGCCTGCACCCTATGGTGGTTATGGGAGTTTTGGGAAGAAATTTTGGAACTAATCTTCATGCTTAAAGCTCAAGTTCATCATGTGTTTCGTGAGACTAATATGGTGGCTGATTTCCTTGCAAAATAGGGCTGCAATGGATCCTCTGCTGACCTGTCCATTGGCGATGGAGCCCCGACACTTCTTAGAGGGATTTTGTATACAGATAGTTTGGAATTACATTATCTTAGGAGTTGATGTGTACGGAATTGAATGTCATTTTGTAATCTCAACTTTCCTCCGCCACAAGTGAGGTCTTTCAATAGAATTCACTTTTTGAAAAAAACTATATTGTGCTTAAAAAAAATGAATATATTTTATATACATCATGTTCTTCTAAATCCTTCCGATTCCTACTTAATTTTAGAAGGTAAAAAGTAATTATAGATTTGAGTGATATGAAATAAGATTTGAGTAGAAATATAACTATGCTCTGCAGTTGCACCTTAATGACGAACTTCTGCATCAGAAAGTGCTCTACTAACTATATGATCCGTCCAAAGTTAAAGTAATTTACAACAAGTCCAAAAGTCATGCCCTTTGTTGAAGCCTGTTGAGGTGTTGATCTATTAGTTCTTATGTTATAATTGTTTAAATATCAAATTCTTCATAATCTATTCGTTAAAACGATTTACATTTATTCTAATGATTTATATTTTACAAGTTTAACTAAACGCCATTTACATAAATTGGTTAGATATTGGCTTAGATGAGTTCTGAAAAATATATTTGAATCCACTTCCATTTTCTTTATGTTTTGAAGGATAAAAAATGTTAACTTGGAAATGATGAAAAAATCCCATGTCTCTTATTAATCGAAATTATATCAATGTATCAATGAGATTTAACGAATTCATTTGTTTAAGTCTATAAATAGGGTTGTGCTATGGCATTTTTCCCTATAAATAACACCATCATAAATTAAATATGAGTTTGATGTATTATGGTGAAACTTTCAAAGAAAAAATGTAAATTGGCATTGCACCAACCACTATGTAAAATAAATATAAAATTTGGGTTAAATCGAGTTTTGATTGGAACCATCTGTACTCGATTTTAATATTCAAAACGATTAGAACTTGAGTAGAACTGAATCTAGGTCAATTTTGATTCAATCCAACTATTGAGATAACTTTTACTCACACTTGATCATATACATGTACATATTCCTGTTTAGTTTGGATAAAAATTAATTTTTTTTATTATATTTTGATTAAAAAAAAAAAAAGATTAAGCATGTGATTGAAAAATTGTTAAAAATTATGATAATTAAAAATGAATTTTAGAAAAAATAAATTTTTAAAACTAAGGGCGAAACATGGGCAGTATGACAAGAAAGTAAAAAGTTCTGTCCGAAAGTAATTTTGAATACAAAAAAAAAAGGTTGAGAGTTATATAGATTAGACAGCTAACGCATACTTTATTTTTAAATTCTACTCAAAACATGTGGACCTTATAGTGCACGAAAGCACGTTATAATGTTGTCCATGTGCTTTATTTCAATGCCCATAGTTTATTTTGTCACACAGTATTTTTATCCTTATTTTTCTAGTATTTCTCACCATTTAAACTCGTTTAAGATTTAATTATTTTTTAGTTGTTTTAGATGAATTAATAAAATTTTGTGGAGTTTTCTCTCACAATGTTCAATCTATCTCAGTGAATTAATGAGATTGAATTTGTGTTCTTCTTTCTCACATTTTTGGCTACATCATATTGATATCAGATCACGACAGTCTAGGCGAAGTGCAGTACAGAGAAGAGATGACCTATATGATGAATTTGTCGACAAATGTTTGTGATGACCCAAGAAGAAGATATTTGGGTTTTCTAATCGGTAGAACGCACAGGGTGCACGCCAGAAGTAGAGCAGAGCTATCTTTGGTGGAGTAGGCCAACCATGGGTTGCACGGATGGGCCTGCACAGAACTGTCAGATTTTGAATTTGATGTTGAGATGGAATCTCACATGGATTGATTTCCTCCTTTGGAGCTAATTTAGGTATAGTTATATTTCAATGAAAAGCCTACCAGTGAGATTCTTGGGAAGCAATTTGAGAAACTCGATATGAATTAGATAAATAGACTTTGAAAATCACCTTTCAACGTTTTCAGTATCTGTTAGATAGATTGGAAAAAAAAATTCAAGATATTCGCTTTAAGTGGGATGATGAGATTCGAGGAATGGAAAGACTAATATAACCAAGAAAAAAAACTTTTTAACGGCAATGGGTTTGTGGGGGAATGACATTGATGCTGATACAGTACACAAAAACTTGTATTCAAGTCTAACTGGGCATTTATGATATATTGATTCTAGAGATTATTTTTCAAGTAAATATATTTCTCTAATACCAAGATCTTTAGAATTCCATGATTTTCACATATTAATTTAGTTTATCAAGAAACATACCTTGATCCATGACGATAATTGTAGAACTTAAATCTGCAAAAGAGAAACTAGTGAAAATGAAGAAACTGTTCTCTCTCATTTCCTTACTATCTTGAATGTCAATAGTTCGATTGGTTCCATTCACGTATATAGGTAGAGAGAGGTAGTTTCTTATGAGTTATTAACCACCCACTTTCCATCAAAGTGGGGCAGTTATAAAACCGCCACTTCTCAAAGGGCCAATAGGATTTTATTAAACGTAAACCACCTTATTAAATTATTTAATAATATTTCACGGGCCACAATTAATTGGTCTAAACTCTAACATTCTCCCACTTGGCCCGTGTAATATTACATCGTTATGTGGTCTGTAACATAATGCGCACATGAAAACTAAAATCCTTCATACATTGGTCACTTAATGTATCATCCTTAAGTAAATACTAACAAGAGTCATGACGGTTTTACACCATCATTTCGGCTTAGTTCCTTCCATGTACTACAATATTAGTCCCCACCTAACATGACACGTCATGAGAAGTTCGATAATTACATTATAGTAATGTCTTCGAAAAGACTATCTCTGTCAGCATTCATATAATTCATTCATATACATGTATCAACAATGATGACAGAAATAATATTTTGTCAAAAACAATACATAAATGAGCTCAAAGTGTCAAATACGCACTTATCATAAATCACACAATCTCAATGGTCATTTCTAACAATGCCCATTCTTTTGACATGTTCATTAAATGTCTTTGGTGGCAATCCTTTTGTTAGTGGATCTGCGATCATAAGATTTGTGCTAATGTGTTCGATTGACACTTTTTGTTTTTGAACTTCTTCTTTAACGGCAAAGTACTTCAATTCCATATGTTTAGCACCTTTAGAGTACTTGTCGTTCTTTGAAAAGAAGATTGCTGCAGAATTATTACAATAAAGTTTCAACGGCTTGGTAATATTGTCGGCAATTCCAAGCCCTGAAATAAAGTTCCGTAGCCAATTTCCTTGAACCGGGCCTCAAAACATGCCACAAACTCGGCTTCCATAGTGAATGTAGCAATGATCGACTGCTTCACACTTTTCCATGATATGGCCCCTCTATCTAAGAGAAATAGATAGCCAAATGTGGACTTTCTAGTATCCACACATCCAGCAAAGTCTGAATTTGAATATCCAATGACCTCCAAAATATCAGATCTTTTATAAGTGAGCATGTGGTCTTTCGTTCCATGCAGATATCTCAACACTTTCTTTGCAGCTTTCCATGATCAAGTCCTGGGTTACTTTGATATCTGCCCAGCATTCCGACAGAAAAACTGATGTCTGGTCTGGTGCAAGTCTGAGCATACATTAAGCTCCCAACAAGAGATGCATAAGGAATAGCTGTCATTTGTTTGCATTCCAATTCATTCTTAGGAAATTGCTTGAGACTAAATTTGTCTCCTTTCTGAATTGGAACGACACTCGTTGAACAATTTTCCATTTTAAATCTCTCTAAAAATTTATTGATACATGCTTTCTGAGACAATTCTAACAATCCTTGTGACCTATTTCGGAATATTTCAATTCCAATCACATAGGTTGCCTCTCCCATATCTTTCATTTTAAAATATTTAGAGAGAAATTTCTTAGTCTCATGTAATAGACTTAGATGATTAGTAGCTAGAAATATGTCATCAACATATAGAATCAAAAATATAAACTTGCTCCCACTGATTTTTAGTTATATACATTGATCAACGAGGTTTTCTTTAAATCCAAAAGAAGTAATGGTATCGTTGAACTTAAGATACTATTGACGGGAAGCTTGTTTAAGTTCGTATATTGATTTCTTTAATTTACACACCAAGTGTTCATTTCCTTCAACTGAAAAACCTTCAGGCTTATCCATATAAACTTCTTCATCTAAATTTCCATTTAGAAAGGCAGTTTTCACATCCATTTGATGTAACTCTAAGTCATAATGGGCTACTAAAGTTATTATAATTCTAAGTGAATCTTTCTTGGAGACTGGCGAAAATGTCTCCTTATAATCAATGCCGTCTTTCTGAGTAAAACTTTTGCCAACAAGTCTAGCTTTATATTGTTCGATATTACCATTAGAGTCGCGCTTGGTCTTAAAGACCCATTTACACCCAACTCTTTTACACGATTCAAGTAATTCGACAAGATCCCAGACTTCATTATGTTCCATAGATTTCAGCTTATTTTTCATAGCATCTAACCACTTATTAGAATTAGCACTCTCAATGGCCTGTGAAAATGAAACTGGATCATCATCAACAATTTTCAAGTCAAAATAAACTATTGTAGATAAATCACATAATCGTCAGAAATAGCAGGTCTACGTTGTCTTTGTGACCTTCTTAATTCTATTTCTTGTGANTGACCTTCTTAATTCTATTTCTTGTGATTCATTTAGTGCAGGTTCATTAATAGCAACTTCATTGTGAGGTGTTTGATTATTTATTTGTTGTTCGGGTGAATTGTTATGCCGTTCAATAATTTGAGGAACTACAACATTAGAAGAAGTTGAGGACAGTGAAACTTGAACTCTAACATCTTGTATGTTCACATTTCGTGGTTCCAAACTCCCACTAACTTCACCATTCTCAATGAACCTAGCATTTCTAGTTTCAACAATTCTAGTACTATGATTAGGACAATAAAATCTATACCTCTTTGATTTTTCTGGATAACCAATGAAAAATCCACTGATTGTTCTTGAATCCTGTTTCTTTTCACGTGGATTATAAATTCTTGCTTCTACAGGGCAACCCCAAACATGTAGGTGGCTTAAATTGGGTTTCCTTCCTGTCCATAGTTCAAAAAGAGTCTTTGGAACTGCCTTACTAGGAACCCTATTTTGCAAATACATAGTAGTCTTTAATGCAAACATCCACAAAGAAATGGGTAAAGAAGAATTGCTTAACATACACCTAACCATTTCTATTAGAGTACGATTGTGCCTTTCAGCTACATCATTTTGTTGTGGTGTGCCTGACATAGTGTATTGAGAACATATGCTGCGTCTTTCAAGAAATTTAGCAAATGGACCAGGGTGTTGTCCAGTTTCATCATATCTTCCATAATATTGACCACCTCTATCAGATCTAATGATTTTCACCTTTCTATCTAATTGCCTTCATTGACAAAGATCTCTAAAGCATTTACAGCTTGAGACTTTTCATGCAACAGATAGTTATAACCATAACGTGAAAAGTCATCAATAAAGGTGATAAAATATTTTTCTCTACCAAATGATGAAACATCAAAAGGCCCACATATATCGGTGTGTATTATCTCAAGAAGCTGTATGCTTCTTGTGGCTCCTTTCTTTGTGTGTTTGGTTTGTTTACTCTTAATATAATCCACACAAGTTTCAAGATCACTAAAATCCAAAGCATGAAGGATTTCATTCTTTACTAATCTTTCTACTCTTTCCTTGGATATGTGACCCAAACGTTTATGCCACAAGTTAGCAGATCGTTCATTCAATAAACCACGTTTAGTACCAACATTATGATGCAAGGTCAAAAGAGTCTCGGCAAAGAGGTTATCGAGCTTTAATTTATATAAGTCATCACAAAGAATAGCGGAACCGATAAGATGATTTTGCTTAAACAAACTTAAACATCCATTTCCACAATTAAAGAAATATCCAGCGGAATCGAGTTTTGATAATGAAACTAAATTGCGAGAAATGGAAGGTACATAAAAAGTTTGAAATAAATCTAAATAATGTCTGGTATCTAAAATCAAACGATAGGTTCCAATGGCTTCAACAGGTGCATTGACTCGATTGCCCATGAGAACAAACTTTTCATTTGGATTTATGGTCTGGGTTGAAAGGAATCCATGCATCGTATTAGTAACATGAGTGTTACATTCGGAATCAATCCACCAAGTATTATAAGGAACTTCTGCCAAATTAGATTCGAAACATACATAAGAAATAATCTTACCTTTACTTTCGAACCAAGCTTTACATTTCATGCAGTCCTTTTTATGGTGTCCAGGTTTGTGACAGAAATGGCACGTATCTTTCTTGTGTTCCTTAAACTCATTTATCTTCAGTGGTCCTCGCTTAATGCCATTTCTAAACCTTTTCTTATTCTTCTTTCCATCTCCTTGATGACTTACGAGATGAACATAATGAGTTCCTTGATTTTTAAGCCTTGTCTTCTCTTGCACAAGCATATTGTGCAATTCATTCACATTCCATTTATCCTTTAAGGTATTATAGTTCATATGGAATGGACCATACTCATGACGTAAGGAGTTAATTTCTTTGCTAAGGTCATTCACATAGGCTTAATCTGTTTGATCCTTCCCAAGCCTTATGGAAAGATTTTTCATTAGCACTGCTCCCATCAGTGAGATCAGCATGTTTCTCAACTTGAAGTGTCAAGTCTAAGTCCAAAACACCTAAATTGAACTGGACTTGTTCTCAACTTGAGCCCATTGAACAATGGTACAGATGAAGCGTGCGAATGTAAAGAAACGGGAACAGATACTGCAAAATAACATTAATGTTTTGAGTTTTAAATCATATACTTAAGTTCAAACTCAGACAACAATAAATGTATACCGTAGTTCTCCTTTGGGTGATACTACGTTATACCATTACAATAAACATAATGATGTTAATTTAATTTCAATTAATTGGTAGTTAATACACTCTAATCAAACATGTCTGATATCTTTGGATATACAAAACACATCTAACTAAGTATATCAATTAACCACGTTTATGTTCAAGATTAATAAAATTAAGTGATCAACACTTGGGCGATCCATTATAATTTAATAACCAATGAACGTCAATATACTCGACAATAATAATAATGTCATCTTCATTTATAAGCATCAAACTATCAATAGTAATTGACAAATAATTATATAATTTAGTGTTTGAAATACCATAATGTTTGGCCACTTTGGTGACTAACAAACAACATTAATTACCTAAATCTAACATTTATATAAATGATTCATTTAAGTTCGAAACGACATCACTTTAAGTTCACAATAAGATTTTCTGTAATCACGTTGCATAGTCGAAACTCAATTTATCACAACCCCTCAAATTCCACTTGGCAATGCTAAGCCTTTGAGGTTGAAGCCTCGTAATCAAACCAAAACACCTAAAATAGTTGAACTACCAATGAGCACATAGCCACCGAAAACACTAATGGTAAATGTGTCTCTTCAAAACAAAGCATACAAACATCTTATTAATCATCACGTGGCAAAAGCAGTTATAAAAGAATATGGAAAATATGATTTAAAAATTCTTGTGAAAGCAACAACCATCTCAATGGAAGAATGATACGCGTCATGGAACTATCGATATTGGGTTTTGCTATAGACTCACCAATAATAGAGACGCGTGTCCAAATAATGCAAAAAAACCCAAGAACTCTGAAAATTTATAACAGTTATTGGTTTTATAAGGAAAGCAAGCACAATTATTTTATGAAAAATTATTGTTTTACAATGCACAACCATAAACCCTAACCAAATTCTGGTTCCTCACAACTTTAATCCTTGATTGCAGCTACCACTGTCAATAGCTCCTCGGAACTCTGAATGATAGTTGAAAAGCGTGAGAGAAGGGAACCAAGCAAGGAAGTGGTTAAGACTTGAGGGACTTGTTGAAGCATTTTATCCTTGTACCATTGCAAGTTATTTCTAGGAGTTGCCACCATTTAAACTCCTTTTAGGAGTTGTTTTTTTTTTTTTATATAATTAATAAAATATCGTGGAACTTTATATTTTTCTATCCATCTCAGATTTACTGTCCCAAATTTGTTATCCCCTCAATACAATTTTAACTACTTCCCACATCACCACTTCTTAGTTTAATTGAAAAATACCAAAACATTTTTTGAAACCTCGACACTTGTACACTGGTATCTTCCGAAAGGATAAAATACGTATTGGAGGGGCAACCAATGAAACAAGTGCAGGACCCCCTGAACTCAATCAAACAAATAGCGTTCTGGAGTTTCTTTTTCACCACTAGTGGATAATAGCAGGATGCTTCACATGTTACAATTTACGTTTTTAATCTGATCATCGGGCAGTGCTTTCACTGAGAAACTATAACACTTTTTATAGCATTTGCCAGTCAATATTGAAGGCATTGGATATAAAATTGAAGTGACATTTATCAAGTTTTCCATCTCATATCTGCTAAAATATTAATTGGTTCCATCATATTATATAATTAGGAATATGTCAATTTATAGCTTTGGCAACTAAAATTCAGTAATATTACTAACATTATTTGCAGCGATAAGAACCAATGTAACTCAGTGTCCAGAGTAATCCACCGATCAGGACATGATCACCATCCTTGTTTTTCTCCGTTCCCTAAATCCATAACCAAACTGGCCGCTACAATGATAAGCTGCCAAATTGATTGTTCCATTGCTCATATACACCAAGTTCGTTCAAGGAAACGGACGCTCTCACTTCGTGTAATGCATTCTCGAAGTCCTACATATGATCAGCAGAAAGTGAAAAGGAGAAAAATGTTATATTTAAACAGAGTTCATGCTTCATTTTACATGTTTGGCTGTGCACAAAAGTAAGTCAAACTTACTTTTAAGTCACTTATTTTGCCAAATATGATTTCCAAAGTTACTTTTTTTACTAACAACACTTACTTTTCTAGAGAGTAGTCTTGACTTATTTACCAGAAAATTAACTTTTAAGCACATAAAAAAAGTTCTATTTAAGCGTTCAAGTGATTACCTGAAGAGTTACCGGTCTCATATCATCCTTTTTCAGGTTTGTTATTTCAATACCCTGTCTTAGCGCTTCTCTGAGTGGACCCATGGAAGCGTCCTTCACCAGATTCTTCATATCAGATCCCGAATACCCTAAAAATATGTTAAATATCGAAATCAAAATACAAGACAGGAAAGTAGCTGTAGGTCTTAAAATTATAGGCAGAAACTAATTTTTCAATGATGCGTTCTTTGAAGAAGATACCTTCAGTAAATTTGCATATTGCATCAGTATCCTCCATTGAAAGGTTAAATAATCCATCTTTTTCCAAAAGACTCTTAATAATCCAAGCTCTTGCATCTTCATATCAAATACAAATAAATAATAAGAAATGTAATAGTTCTATTGAAATTTTTAAAAGCATGGCTGTGACTTGGACCTGTAGTGGGGAGTGGTATATACAGTCTCTTCGTAAGTCTCCTCCTTGCGGCCTCATCAAGTTCTTGAGGTCTGTTAGTTGCACCTATTTGAGGAAACAACACAATTATAAACCTGCCAAGTAACTTTTCTCAAAATGCAGAATCTAGAGGGCGAAATAATGAGTCTATAAGAATTTTGGCCAGATACCCATTAAAAACTATAGCCGAGTATCAAACACTAGTAATACAATATAATGTGAGGAGCTTCAACTTATGAATTCATCTCTTTGTTGTAATAGAAAAGGCAATGTTTGTGTAAGCATCTGTGATTCAGCTAGAAATATTTAACTAAAACACTTGGGGTTAACCAGTTTAACAATCACCTATTAACAGAATTTGTTCATTTCCACCATCAAAGCCTTCCATTTCAATGAGAAATTGCGTCTTCATTCGCCTGCTTGATTCATGTTCACCTTCTGACTTGCGCTGCACCAATGTTGAGTTGATAAACTAAGCATCTTCTCTGAGTAGTAAATAATTACTAAGCTTGAAAATGCAGTAAATAGGTATTTTGGTGCTCTCTTTATCAAGAGTCTACCTTCCAAATCCTGACAACTATCAATTATTACATAAGTGTCTTATGAACAACGTATACCCTAGGAAACCTGAGTTGAGAGGATTTAGGGACTGTAGACTTGGGAATTTCTTATTCTATATGTTCTCCAAACAAATAAATGAAAGTTAAAAAATATTGCACTCGCTATAAACTGCAAGTTGCAGCTTACATAATTGAAACTTCCATTTTCATGAGAAAACCAGAGAGGGAGAGAGGGACAAAAAAAAAAAAAAA
>CAIGRE010194030.1:0-15667 GCA_903798275.1 Fraxinus angustifolia subsp. syriaca
TACCCCCATGAGGTTATCTACCACTTCTATGAGGTCGTCTACCCCCATGAGGCTGTCTACCCTCATGAGGTTGTCTACCACCATGAAATCATCCACCCCCAAGAGGTTTTCTGTTACCCCCATGAGGCCGTCTACCGCTATGAGGCTATCGACTACCACAAGGCCATCTACGTTCACGTAGACCGCCTACCACCTTGAGGTCAATACTATACTTAACCATACAAATGGCAATGAGTAGGACGAAAACCACCCATTAGCGAATGTGGACACAATCAACCGCTTGACGAGTATGGGTTACCACGCTAGAATGTGAGGAAAGTGGAGAGGACTACGTGGAACACGTGGCACCATTAATTGTCGAACACGTGCATTGCAACATGTGTCTATAAATACCTCCAAGGTGAGAAATGTATGGGCTCTTGAAACCCGAATTGCTTACACACGCATTATACTATCAACTTATTTCTCTAAACCGATGACTGATTCTCATGCCGAATGTAAAATGGGGGAGAAAGCCCCGACCTCTTTTTGCAGGTAGCAACCGTTTATTGGAGTAGCCGAAGCACCGTACTAGACGAGGTTAACTCGCAACCATGAGAAAGTCCCGACCTCTTTTTGCAGGTAGCAACCGTCTATTGTAGTAGCCGGAGCACTGTACTAGACGAGGTTAAACTCGCAATCATTTCAACTACGAATATTGTCATGTGATGCGACATTAAATGATGAGACTAATAAAGTAAATTTCATTTTTACACATTTAGCCCCTATTTGAGCTCTAATTTTTAAAATTTGTTTGTTTCTCACCTCACTTTTAATTACACATTCTTCCAATAAATTAATTTTACATGTAAATCCATTTTTTTTTTCTAATTTTAACTGTACATTCTCTAAAAAAAAATCACTTTTTACAAAATATATTCTATTGAGGATCAAACATTTCACCATGTATCATCTACAACATCACAAGGGAATAAACATATTAAGATCTTGTTTGACAATCATTATTTTCGAACTTTTTAATTTTTTTTTCTATGTACTTATTTTCAACCACATATTTATACAATAAAATATTATGTATGTAAATCCAACCCATTTCACTGTGTTCACACGCCATATGTGAGTTGACAAATATTGGTAAGTTATGTGCCACTAGAGATGGAGAATATATATGAAAACTAATGTAAAAGAAATCTAACAAAATCAAACCTCGTTTCTCTCACATTTTAAGGAGATATTATAAGAAATAGTTAAAGGGGATTCACCGTATCTTTTTGGTGTCCCAAACTAATCTTCTATATATGTAACATGTCGTATATTGACCAATCCGCTAATGTAGATCTTTGATCACGATTCGGAGATTACATACTTAGTCATTCATCTTAATGTTTTGTAGCCAAAAGTTGTGCGATTAAACCTGACAACTTCTTTGGGCCACCAAAACAAAATTTGCTTTGAGATATTATATCTTATTAAGCACTAATACCTTTTAATTCGTCCTAAACTTAGTGGTTAAACTCTATTCCATGATTTTAGTTGATGGGAGGTTGTGAAGAAACAAAAAATACTATAAACTAAGGACTGTACCAATATAAAAGTTTATTGGTGTCTATTGTTAATACCCTCGAGGGATTACATATTCATCCACAATAACAACTTACACCTTGTTTTTTAATGTATTGGGATTGATTATAGGAATACTCTAAAACAAAAAGGCTCATTATATGAACATTGTCTTTATTTTGACTCCAATCCTTAGCAATTACATCTCTTTCTTCGCACGTCAATATCTTGAAACATACCCAAACTTAGGAAAAAAAAACCACTAATATTAACCGATTTTAGATACTTCAAACGTTATCCTATTTAGGAAAATAGAAAAAGAAAAAAAAAATGGTTGACTTAATTCTATTCCTTAATTATGTGAGTCTATTAACACGAAAATAATAATAATAATCACAAAACCGCGTGATTGGATGGAAAATAATGTGGATGGTCAGACTCATTTTCCACACTATATACATTCCAATGGATGAGTGGTTTATTATTAGCCCCACCACTGGGATCTATTGTCCCAATTTCAACCAACATTTGGAATAATATTATTGTGCTCAAGATTCTCATTAATTAAGCAATATTATCAATTAACAGATATTTTATGAAATAGATTATGTTGAATGTCTCCTGAAAATGATGCATTAGTAGATTTAGTTAATCAGTTGACAATTGAGCCATCATTTTGTAATCGCAATTAGTAATTAATATTGAACATAATGATCTTATTTAAATTGATTGATACCGTTTTGAATAAATGTATCAATAGGCAAAAAAATTAAAAAAATATGAATGACTCAAATTTGGATGCTTATTTTCTTGAAATATATATTATGATATAAATTCTTTGGGAAAACTCATAAATGATCTACCTAACAACCTGAGTTTTGAGAAAAAAATAAAATATATCTAAAACATTTTTTATGTGATATAGGAAATATTTCTAGAATTAAATTTACACAAAAAATTTAAAAATCTCGTGACAGAAGAAATTAAAGCCTAATGTTTATAACTCCATGAAATTTTCCTTTATGCTTGATAATGATCAATAAAACTATAAAATAAATGTTAATAATTTGAATATTTCATTTAGTTAAATTGTTTTACTTTTCAAGTTGGCGGGACTGTTGCTTGGGAATGTTTTACTTCACAACCTAACAAAATAATTTCACATACCAATGTGGTCCTGAAGCAAGTCTTAAACACACACACACACACACACACATAAAAAATTCAAAAAGTGATATCAAGTGGGAGTCACTTTCTTTTCTAGTTGTAGAGGGTATTTGTATATTTCGAAAAGCAAGAAACTGTGTCTTGTTTTCTTATTTGATTTCGAAAAGCGCTAAGTCTTGGAGACGAAAAAAGATTGCTAATCTCTATGGAGGCCCCTTTGAACATTACAGTCCAAGCTGTGATGGGAAAGATTCAGATGATATGGATAAATATAGTCATTTTGGAACAATCAAGAATAGGGTTTTGAACGGGTGGGGGCGGGGGCTTGGGATGGTATGGTGCGGTGTGATAAATTAATTGTATATAACATAATGGCAGGTTGGAAAGAAACTACAAACGATAAGGTTAGACAAGTACTAAATAACATTGATACTAAATAGCATTATTCTTAATATATTGTTAGGTTAGAAAAAACAGTTCAGAATATTACTAAGAAACATTCAAATAGCATGAATCATGCTACAATGCCAGAATAATTGAATAATGGTTGATATAATATCACATCAAACTTTATCATTGAACTAATTAAAACATAGTCATCAATTCTATCAAATTACCTCCTGCCACCTAGGATTCGGCGCTGCTTCTAGTGTTATTCTTCTATCAAAGTGATTTGACCCAAATAGCATTATTCTTAATATATTGGTAGGTTAGAAAGAAACAATCAAGAATAGGGTTTTGGAGGGAGGGAGTGAGGGAGGGAGGTTGGGTGGGGGATGTTGACGATGCAGGGGCACAGCTAGGGTTTGGGATGCTTCCTTCTCTTAAAGATGTGACTCGTCTCAAAGTCACCACCATGGGATAAAAAGTTAGAAGAAATTGATGTTGATTGATTTTCATGTGTCTTGCCGAGGAAATTTTGACATTACTTATACGTTATCTGTAGGTTTCCACAATATTTGGACAAAATTAATTAAGAAAAGTAAAACACACGTACACACACATAAAAATGTGTAAAATTCTTTGCAGCATTTTCTCAATTGGATTCAACATTGTAATCATTGGTCATGCAACTTACGTACATAGGCAAATAACCTTAATTTTGCACACACGCAAGTACTTTCTACATAATTGTGTTTGATTAAACTTTTAATAATAATGCTAAATGTACACTCTTTTTTTTATATTGATTCTGACATTGTCTTTGTTTTTTGAAAATTTTGGACAAGAAAACTATTTTTCTTTTTAAATTGTCAAAATTGTGTTTTGCCATAATGTTAAATTTAGCCCCTGTTTGGCCCTCATTTTGAGGTGTTGAAATTTTTTTGAATAATGATTAATGGGAGAATGTGTGGTAGAAAAATAATGAAAAGTTTTAGATTTATGTGTAATATTACTTTATTTGATAAATGTATGGTTGAAATAAAGAGAGAGAAAATTAATGTAATGTAATGGGGAAAAAAAAATGGGCCTAAACGAGGGCTTACACTCCTTCTTTTACAATGATTTTGACGTTACTTTTGTTTTTAGAAGATTTTGGGCGGGAATCGGAAAACTAGTTTTTTTTTTAAACTATCCAATAGTATTTTGTCATATGGTACAACCTGAAAATAGGACGATTCAACACGACGTTAGAGTAGGTTAAATATGCATTTATGAAAATTGTGCATGTGTAAAGCTTTAAAGAAAAATAATTTTAAAAAATTCTAAAATTAATTTCTCACAAAAGCCTCGAGATGATTTTGCTCCATCTCTCTCAATGATTCTTTACAGTTATGTTTTTTAGTAAAAGTTTTCGAATGTTCACATTTTTGGAGGTCCCAAATTTCTCTTTGCAATTTTTACAAGGTAGGAAAAATGATAAGAGAATAATATTATTGTTTGTCATCTTCCCTTAAAAATAAAAGACATTGTTTGTTTTTTTTTTTTAATTACATCTACCTGATTGTAAGAGGGTTTTACATGCGCATAATTACGCATGCATGAAAATTCTACATTTGCAAGTTGTAAATAAGTTTAGACACAAATCATTATTATAGACCTTCAGAGCTATTCATGGCAATTTTTAAATCTTGAGGAGCGCATATGATGAGATAGAAAGAGGGTACGTACTCTTAACAATTAAAACGAGTCCCTTTATTTCAAATTTATTTTCAGAATGAATCAATTGAATTCAATTACTCATCCATATATTTCATGTGCCACATTAGGAGTTTGTTTGGATCCAAAGTTTAAAAACACTTCTGGTGGTCAAAAGTACTTTTTTTGATACCATCAAAAGCTCTGTTACTAGAACCCTACTCGCAATAGCCGTGCGAAATGGACTATTAGTTGTATTTTCATGAAAGATTCAATTAACTAATTTATTTTTTTCCAGAGTACTTTTCTTTCTACATTTCTTTTTTACAAGGGGTTATTCTTTCTAAGTTGTAATTCATGCGAGCCATTCATCCAAGCTAACTACAAGCTATTATTAAGATGTACATGGGCATGACTTTAAAACCAAAGAATGAAAGACACGTAAAATAATAAATAAAATATTATACCAAATAGAATCATTTATAAATTAGCCGATAAGAAGTCGGCATCTCTCATCCTTCGTGAATGGCCGTATTACCTCCAAAACTCGAAAGGAAATCTATAAATAGGCGTACCTAGAATGAAGAATGGTATGCAATATACAAGTATCTCCCTCCGAAATTGTCATTTATCCTTTTGCTCTGATTTGAGCATCACAATCAGCAAGTTTTTTTTTTCGTTAAAGGAGGGCGGGACCTCCGAGATTTTATTAACTTGCCCTCACTTGTGGCGGAGAAATACCATGATTACATGAAACTAATGAAAGTAAAAAATGAGGAAGTACTACTTCATTTACGCTGAAAATAAATGACGGAAATTAAAACAGTAAATGAGAAAGTACTACTTCCTTTACAATAAGAACAAACACAAATTTAGGCAAAAGTAATAATTGAAAATAAAATCAAAATTAAACTCTGACATTGAGCGAACCATGTCTGTCAATTTGTACTAGTACCCTAATATGTTGTGGTAGGTCATGTGGTCCATAAATCTGGTATCGTCGTTGATCCCAATCTTCCGTAATAAGAGCATCTGCAACCTGATTTCCTTTTCTGTAAATGTGAGAAATTTTATCTCTGTTGAAGGATATGATATCGGTGATACGTCTGAGTATGCCCTAAATAGCCCCATTGTCCTTCTCCTCTACCGATGCAGTGGATAGCTAATGTTGAATCAAATTCTATCTCAATCGCTGAAAACCCAAGACCATGAGCTTGTAAAATCATATCAAGAATAGTCCGGAGCTCAGCCTCTAATATCAAGCATGGTCCATACGAAGTTGAGAAAGCCCTAATACAGTGTCCTGCGTGGTCTCTGATGATGCCTCCACCACTTGCAAAGCCATCCTTAACGCATCCATCAGTATTGATCTTGACATATCCGACTGTTGGAGTACGCCACCAAACTAGAATATGGGGATATGGAGAATGGAGGTCCATAAAAATATCAAATATTGGTACAAGTGTCAAATCCCCTCGCCAATACATCACTCGAAGCAGTCCTCCCATATGAAAAAAGGAGATCATGTGACAAACCCTCCAAATGATATGTTTAGCTACAATACGAATACCCCTATGCTTTGCATCATTCCTAGCAGTCCATAGGTACCAAAATATCAGTAGAGGAATGATAATGTGAATGTGTCCGCAACGAACATACCGTCCCGAATACCTCAATCTTTGGAATCTCTATCTAACTCCCTCTCTTGAATTCATAGATATTTGAAAAATATCTCCAAAATGCTACCATACCTGATTAGAAATGCTATTGCCTGTGAAAATATGATTGATAGTCTCAATCTCGGAACAACACTGACAGCGATAATCNATCTCGGAACAACACTGACAGCGATAATCCATCTGGCATCCAATCCTCCCCTGAATAACCACATCTACTGGAATGAGGTCATGCCATAGTCTCCAACAGAAATCAACAAGTTTAGGAAGTGAAAATCATGTTTAAGTTAGATAATGAAATTATACATTGATGATATGCTTGTGAAGAGCCTTTGGGGCTAAGGACCACTTAAAACATCTAGAAGAAGTTATGGCGTGTTACAAAAATACAGAATGAAACTCAATCTATCACAATACGCCTTTGGAGTTAAATTTGAAAACAATCCTCGAATATATGGTCAATCAGTGCAGTATCGAAGTGAATCCTGACAAAACTCGAGCCCTCATAAAAATACATTGCGAGCAATAGATAAATATTTTCCTTTCTTCTAAGTGTTGAAATGAGAAAATAAGTTTGAATAGAGCAGTGAATGCGAGCAAATCGTCTAGGAAGAGTACCCTTATTAGCTAAACCGTAAAATGGGGAGAAGCTACTGCTATACTCAGTAATTTCTAAGGTGACGGTAAGCTCTGTACTGGCAAAAGATGGAGGTTAACAACAATTACCAGTATATTATATAAGTAAAGCCATGCAAAGAGTTAATGTAAGATATCAAGATTTGTAGAAGCTGGCCCTTGTCTTATTTACAACACTGTGAAAGTTGCCACATTATTTCTAGAGACACGGTATTGAAGTACTAACTAATTTCCCAACCAAGCAATTATGCAAAAGCTTGGTACGTCAAGGAGGTTAATGAAATGGGCAATCCACAATTGAAATATAGGCATTAGCATATTTTTCTTGCATAATTTTTGGATGTTTCCATTCCTGAGAAAGAATCTAAACAAAGAACGTGGAGATTATTTGTTGATAAATTGTAGGAGATACTGGTTCTAAAGCAAGTATAATCTTAACAAGCCCAAAAGGGATCAAATTGAGTTGCGGATTAAGATTTATGTACAAGGCTAACAATAATGTAGTTGAATATGAAGTTTCATTATACAAAATGATTGCATCTTATCTAATAAAAGCCTTGAAATCATCTTACTACTTCAATAAGTTCGAACTCACTCAAATCCCTAGAGAAGAAAATGAACATACAAATGCTCTATCAAAATTAGCAAGTCTGAAAGACGTGAGACTGTTCAAAATGGTGCCCATAAAACTGTTGTCGAAACCATCAGTTTGGCAAAAAAAAGGAAGAAAGCCTATAGGTATAGGATAAAATCTTGTGGATAAAAGAAATCATCTTTAATCTAAAAGAAGGGACACTCCATGAACATAAAAATGCAGCACAAAAATTGAGAGAGTAAGAGCCTCAAGATACGTGGTACAAAGAGACATCTTATTTAAGTGAGGGTATATACTACATTTGCTTATATACATAAACGTGGACGAGACTTTGTACGTAATGCAAGAAATCTACGAAATTATATGCAAAAATGATGCTAGCGAACATTTATTAGCATTAATGGCCTTGAAACAAGGATATTATTGGTCTAAAATGAGGAAGGAGATAATGAACTTTTCAAAAAATGTGAGAAGTGTCAAAAGTTCGCATTTATACTAGACAACTTATACAAGAGGCCATTTGTGAAATGGGTCATTGACTTCATTGAATCGTTGCCCAGAAGAAGCTATAATATGCGTTCATAATTGTAACAGTAGATTATTTCACAAAGTGGGTAAAAGCTGAACCCCTCGCAGTATCAATTAGACTAACACATGTAAATTCATATAAAAATATCATTTTTCGTTTCTGAGTACCAAATTCTATAATTTCAAATAATGGAACACAATTATAAGGGAAAAGACTGAAAGCAATCTGCAAGGAGTTGGGTATTAAAAGACACTTCTTTACTTCATATTATCATCTAACTACTAGATAAGTGGAAAAAATAAATAAAATATTGAAAAGCATCATAGAAAAAATCTAGACACGACGCAGGGGTTATAGTCCCCCAAACTACCACAAGAAGAATCCTTTTCTCCCTAGCCAATGGAATGGAAGCCATGGTGCCAGCTGAAATAGGTGTAAGTTCTACAAGGTAAATAGGATATAATGAAGAACAAAATGTAGAAACTCAAAATTCAAACCTAGACCTCTTAGACGAAAAGCATATGACTCAAGTTAAACTCATCGCATAACACAAGAAAAAGGAAAGATATTTCTACTCCAAAGTTTGTAAGAAAAATTTCAAAATGGGGAACTTTGTAGTAAAAATAGGATTGTCGCAAATAAATAAATAAGCTCTAGTTCATTTGGTACGATGTGGGAAGGACCATATACAATGATTGAAATTGTAGGATTAGGAATACATAAAGTTGTGAAAAAGGTTAACGAACACCTTAAACATCCCTGGAATGGCATGTACTTGAAAAAGTGTTATCAAAAAATGGAGAACGAGCTCTCATTGAGCAAACTCAATAAAGTAAGATTTTTCCTTATTATACGAATTTAATCAAGGTGGTCGAATCCTGTTATGCAATGTCAACAAACTTTATTTTTTTATTTAAATTCTTATTGTACAAACTCAAATAAAACTAACAGTGGCGAAGCAAAAAAAAGTGTGATAAATGAAAATTATCATTGATACAATCATATAAAAAAAAGGGTTACAATGTAAGTAACATTTGCAAAACTAACATATAGGATTAACCTAGCCAAAAAGCATACTTTGCATACTAAATTACTCAACACATCCAATATTCCCATTTGCAAGAATCTCTTGAGTAAAAAAAGTGGAAGTTTCTTTACCCAAAGCAGACTCTAGAAGTTGACCACACATTTAACGAGAAGGAAATTCATAAGAGTTCATCATAATATGTGAAACTATACCATAACCCCATCGCAGATGCATATTTGTTAAAAATGCAAAAACATGGCAAGTTTGCCAACTTAATTCCATTCTTTTATAGTCCCGAATTACATACACCATAATCAAAATTGTTGACACGTGACCATATCATTACAAGAGAGAAATCAAAAGGAAGCAAAAATCTTGTTCGATTACATAAAATATTGGCATAAGAGCCAAAGAGGTTCATCAGAAAAATATAATGAAACCAATTAAGGTGAAGAACCAATAACGACGCTTAAAAATGGATTCTGGAAAAAACAAAAGTTTTCTCCTTAGAATTTGTAGTGAAGATAATATTAATACACATTTGTTGCACTAAGGAAGAACATTGGCAAGCGATATCATGATACATATATATAATGTTAAAAGAAGCATATCTCAGCCATTGAATCCCAACAAACTTGCTGACGTCGAAAATTGTACAAACAAAACTCGAGCCAAATTGAGATGTAGATAAGAACTTTATTAATAGTAATCTGTAAATTACAAAAGCTAATTGTAAATATTTCATTTTCTCTCTTATAGGAGATATTTGAAATATGAAGTGTTTTTTAATCATTCATTTATCTTTGCTTAATGCTCTCATCTTTCCTTTTATAGGGAAAGATTTACATGCATCCTCCATTTCACTATCTTATCAATTATAGTATGAGCTAAGAAAGTACATTAATGGTACGTTTGGAATTGTTAATGAGCTCGATATGTCAGGTCATCATGAGTTAACCTTATATGTGGTCTCCAACAATTAATGAGTTAGTTAGGAAATGAAGCTAAGGCATGTGATTAGTAGATTTGGTGGGCGCTGATATAAGATCTTTTATATGTCACTTGTCGATTGACTATTTGTATAATGTCTAAGAAATATTTAATCATTACGTCCCCTTAAACCTCAATAAATATTGCAATTCGAGCTGATCTCACATATCCGAACTCACATTAGCATAAGCTTAATGGATATAACAAACTGTACTTTACGACCTTGGAGATAGGATGTCAACAGTTACCCCCTAGGTTAATGCTTGCCTTGGTGACGGACTGACATTGAGCGTAATTAACAAGTTTTTCAATTTTCATAACCATTATAGCAATAAATGACATGAACACGTGTCATGCTGCAACTTGTGAATAAGCTGTCACACACATTCAGTTTCTTCTTCTAGAAGCCTCAAAGAAACAACGACATCCCGATGTAATTAAATCAAACCATTTATTTTCCCTTTACTCCTTTATCTAATGGTCCAGATCGCGTCTTTTAATATTCCTCTTCTTTAAATGACTTTTACTCCCTCATTTTGTCACTTTCGCTTTATTCTCTTTAGACTTTTTACTTTTTATAAATTTTCTTCGCATTCTTATCTATTTTCTGGATGAGGTCGTCCATATTTAGGTTTTCCCCTTAACAAAAATACTTTTCATTATCCTTTGTGTTGTGTTTTACCTCGGTCGTTTATATGAGGTCGGACGAATCGAGAGTACAATCATAGGGTAAACAACAAGAGAAAACAGTATCTTCTTCATCTTCTCCTTCCATTAGCTCGTCCTTTGCTAGCTCGGACTGTCAAGAGGTTTTAACACAAATCTCCATTACTTCGTTTACCCAAAACACTTGGGTACTTCTAGGAATATGGGACAAAACAGTGAAGGGAAAGAGGTTAGATCTCGAGAAGGTAATGAGGGAAATACCCATGAATAGGGGATTAATTCCTATAGGTCGGTGATTATTGGAAATATGCTTGCCAGTTTAAGGGCTAAGTATAGTATTCCCAGTTCAGTAGAGTTAGTTGTCCCGATTGCATCTGACCGAGCTCACACTCTACCATCTGGATGTGTAGTTGAATCCAGGTATTCTCAATTCCTGTTTAAGACTATATTTTCCTAGAATAATTTGTCAATTTATTTCTTCATGGGGAATAGCCCCGACCTAACTTTAACCTAATGGTTAGAGAACTTCAATTGCTACCTTAATATTGTGGAACAAATTAGGTTATCCCAAACTAAGTGTTTTTCAGTTGAACTCGCCTTTTACCTTTAAAGAGGACAAGAAGGATTATGGCTGGTGGTATGCCAGTGTTAGGACTAGGAAAAGAGGTCCATTAGTGTTAGATACTCACTTCTCGATAAAGAAATGGAAGGATAAATTTTTTTATGTATTGGGAGAGTGGCGGTTTCATCCTGCCAAGGTGAATATGGGCGACATTGTTCCTACCCTCTATCACCCATTATATAAGTGAATATCGCCTTCAATATCCTTTCTTGATTTTATGTTAAGTTCACCTTTCTAACTACCTTAATCCATCCTTGTAGATTACAAGAATGCTATCCTGAGCTCGGGTACAAAAAAACAAGCTAACATTATCAGAGCTCTCACCAAGAAGCAAAAATCCTACAAGTTTATGATTTCTGACATAAGCTTATTTTAGGCAAGATTATTCTAGTCTTTACCATCAACCTCTCATCAATTCGAACAACAACTTTGGCCCCAACCTCCTCTTGTAAGTAACCTCCATGTACTCATATTAATCTTCACCTTTGATGTGGTACTATTATATACTAATACTTTCGTTTCAGACCTCAATCTGAATATGTTGGGATACAAAGCAGCGGTAGTAGCTTCTAAGGAGAAAAGGAAGAATATCCCTGCTGAGGTTACGGTTTAGTCTGAGGAGCCTGAGCTCGAGCCTGAACTACCCTTGAAGCGATGTCGCTCTGAGGAGCCATCCAAGCATTCCACTCTATTGGTCCCCTCTCCTAAACAGTCTACACTTCCATCCCCCAATCAAAGGTCACCATCAATGTATGTAGCTATCCCAATCAATACTGTAGCTAGTTTTTCAAGGTCACAAGACTGGTGCCCAGATCTACAAAGGCCAAATATTGATAATTTGGTGGGTCACCGACCTGAAATCCTCCTCGACTTTCTCCGAGCTCCCTCCCCTTAAGGGAGTCCACTGCAATACTCTCTTCTCCTATGAGGAAATCAGCTACTCTCCTTACCAAGAGTTGGAACGAGAATAAGAAATAGTACTTAGTCGAGATACCCGGTGGTGAGGCTATAATCTCATCCCAACTCCACAACCACATATCTGTTTTGTACATGATGTCTATAGCTGATAAAGTATTTTACTCGAGCTCTTATACTTAAAACTTTCTGCCTTTTTAATTTTATAACTCAAATTACTTCCATATTCTCAAGTGAATGCCGAACTTGATAAAATGTTGGAGGTTAAAACCCAAGCTTTTAGCCTATTTGAGAAAATGGAGACGGAAAGGGCTAAATTTACTGAAAAAGAGAAAAATTACGAAGATCATCTCAACAAAATGGGGGTTGAGTTAAATGCAAGGTTGACCACGGAGCTCAAACTGATGGATGATAACAAAGCTTTGCAGATTTGGGAGAAAAAGCTACTGCCTGAGCTAAAAATGAAAAGACGAGAGCTGATGAGGAAAAAGCTTGGGCTGATGAGGCCATAAAAAGGGCTCAGAAAGCTGCAAAAAAGGTAGAAGAGGCAGAGCACAAAGCTTCCAAGGTGGTTGAAAACTGGAGGGCCTCTCTTGAGTTTGACGCACTAGCTCGGGATACCTATGTTGTTGTTTTGGGTGAAATTATAAAGCATATTAACAAAGAAATGCCATATTTTGACACCTCCTTCCTGGTAGAGACTTACAAGGAGCAACAAAAAGAACTCGAACAGCTGTTGAAGACAGCATGAGTCTGTTTCTCCACTGCTGATGAAGTTATTGATGACGAGTTTTCTTGCTCCTCAAAACTCACCACATCTTAGCTCTTTTTTTATGACATTATTGTTTGTTGTGAAACTTCATAACTTCTCTTGGAGCTTTTATTGTAATCTCATTTTATCAATGAATAAGTCTTAGTTCACCTTTTTCTTTTACGTAAGATATTATTACTTCTGCAATTTCTTTGAGTTTTATAATAAATGAACCTTGTTACATCTATTTGGACTAAGTGTTGCAGCACATGCAACCTTAGTTCGGCTAGATAATGAGCATGGCATTACTGATTTCCTCGTTTAGGAAATTTTTCTAAGTGTTGCAGCGTATGCAACCTTAGTTCGGCCTGCTAATGAGTAGAGCTTTACTGATTTCCTCATTTAGAAATTTTTTCTAATTGTTGTAGCACAGACAACCTTAGTTCCATCTGCTAATGAACAGGGCTTTACCGATCTCCTCATTTAGAAAGTTTTTCTAAGTGTTGTAATACATGCAACCTTAGTTCGGCCTATCAATATTTCTATATATTTTCCCTTTCAACAAAACACACATTTTTATTATAGATAATAGATGCGTAATACAAGATACATTCAATATCTACTGATAGTAATTCTTAAGATGTTCTATATTCCAAGGATGCAGTAAAGGTCGTCCATCCCTATCTTCTAGCACATAATCTCCCTTAAGTAGTACTTTGATTATCTATAAGGGCCTTCCCAGTTAGGTCCTAAAGATTAAGAGCTAGGTTTCCTTGTAGCCTAATTCTTTCTCTCTTCTATTAGATCTAGTTATCCTCACAATGTCTTCTCATTTTCTTCCTCACGGTACATTATTGTTCGAATGGAGGGTATTCCTATCTCAAGTGGAATTACAGCTTCTACCCCGAAAGCTAGAGAGAAAGGGGTTTCCCCCGTTCTATTCCTAGACGTGGTGTGGTAAGACCGTAGCACGTTGGAGAGTTCCTTAATTTATCATATCCTAAGAGCATCAAGTTTGGATTTTAGCGTATGCTTGATAATCTTATTAATTGCTTTGATTTGACCGTTGGCTTGATGGTGGTTCGACATGGAGAAGTGCTTTCGTATGTCAAGTTCTTCACAAAAATTAGCAAAGTGAACATTGTCAAATTACTTTCCATTGTTGGTTACGATGGAATGTGGTATTCCAAATCTGCATAAAATGGACTTCCACATGAAGTCGGTGGTTTTTTGCTTAGTGATATTTGATTGGGGTTTAATTTCAACTCATTTAGTGAAGTAATCTACTGCGACGATCGCAAACTTTGTCCCCTATTTTCTAGTAGGCATGGGGACAATTAGAATGACTCCCATTTGGAGAAAGGCTAAGGTGCAGTTACACAATTTAATTCTCCTGGCGAGAGTTTTATGTTAGGAGCGAAGCATTGAAATTTATCATGCTTTCTAACAAACTCCAATGCATCATTCCTCATGGTGGGCTTAAAATATCCTTGTCGCACTATCTTGTGAACCAATGACTGCCCACCGAAATGATTTTCACACACTCCTTCGTGTATTTCTTACAAAGCATAAAGTGCTTCCTCCTTATTCAAGCATATCAACAAAGACACATAATATCCTCTTTTGTAGATAACCTTGTTAATCAATGTATGCCTCGCTGACCTCATCTGAATTTTTCTCACCTTAATGGGGATCTTCTAAACACAATCATGTGTTTTAGGTAGGAACTAATCTTATCCATCCACGTAGGCTTGGGATCAATCATCAAAAAAATTATCCCTAGTCTTTCGATGGCGGGGTTTGAAATCCTCCCTACATGGATGCTGTCAAACTTCTCTATCCCTTCACTTGTCGCCAACTGAGCTAAGGTGTTAGCATGACCATTTTCAGTTCAAGGAATTCGTTTGACTAGTACAATTTTAATATTTTTGAACTCTTGCTTGACAACCTGAAGGTAGCTGTTTATCCTTTCTTCCTTAGCTTTATAAATTTCATTGACCTGATTAACCACCAATTGTAAACGTTGTAGACTATCAACTGAGTGCTTTATATTCTGCTTCATTGTTTGATGCTCTGAAATTAAATAATAACGTTTCACGAAATAACTAAACTTGATCATTTTGGGACGAAAGTAAATTTGATCACAATTTAAAGAAAACTTACAATATGAAATTGAAATGCAATGAAATAAACTTGATCATTGATTGCTAGAAAACTAAATATTATAATAGATGAAAGCATAAAATTATAATGGCTAGTGCAGGGGGCGAACACTAGTAAGCTTGAAAATGTTTGACAAAAACTCAAATGACGGAAGTCTTTTGGCCGAAGAATCATACTAAAATTTTCTAATTTCTATATATTTAAATAAATTATTTACAATGATAGGATCAAGGGGCTAAAGCAAAGCTGCAATCCTAGCTATTGGGTTTTCTTTATTCTCTTGTCATTTTC